>LPNX010381539.1:24295-46742 GCA_001517045.1 Pseudotsuga menziesii
GTGAGGCTAAAATGCCATTTTTATTGTAGTGTAGGGATGTGTTTGCATTCAACCATGGAGGCATTCAACATGTCTCTGTGGGAGGCCTCCAAATATGTGAAGAATATATATATATATATATATATATATATATATATATATATCGAACGTTTAGATGTTATTCCTCGGCCCACCCAAATAAAATAACCCCCAATATTTATATCACTATGTTAAATAAAATAAAAAAACTTGACCCCTTAATACAAGGCAATATATTTTTGAGGCTTTTAGGAGTATTCAAACCCCCAATATCAATGGACATGATATAATATTGTCTTGCTAGTGAACCCACCGTGACCTTTCTTGGGAACGTGATGTGATGTTGTACTTGGATGTTCACTTATGTGATACAAATCACAAAGCAACTAGCTTTGGTTGGAATTGACTTCTTATAGCTAGGGAGAGCTTATTGGGTTGTAAATTCCTTCTTCTTGTTTTTAAGTCCAAATATTTATGTTGGTGAACCTACATGTGGTTGTTTAATGATCAAACCCGGTGTTCTTTATATGAGCACTTGCACATGTGAAGGATTTGATAGGTTGAAACCTAGTTGATATTGTGATCAGAAGAGTGTGGTCTCATTTATGATAGGTACCGAAGCTACTTCATTAATGGCAAGTATAAATACCTCATTGAGCTACTCCTTGTTTCAAGAATAAATTAATATTATGTACTGAATAAGGCCAACCACATGAATTTGGAAGCTTTTATGGCCCCTCTTCCCCCACATCACTCTCAATTCCCCAAATACTCAATGCATGTACATGAAAAACAATATTAAATTTATATGCAAACATGTGGATTTAACTTATTATAAAAAGTAAATATAGATATTCTTTATTCAGTCACTTCTTTCTAGGTTTTTTCTTTTGACAAAATCAACAAGAAACTCATGTTATTCAACTTGTCATTCAGTTCTTATGACATCTACAACTTGCCATAGTGTATTCCTAGTAGAGTACTCGCGACGTGGATGTCACTGCAAGGGGTCAGGATTTGCAGTAATAATGTAAAAATGTTACACTGATATATTATGTTATTATAACGACAATTATTTCATTAAAAAATATTATAGAGGTGTTTTTTACCTGCTATGCTCATATCATGTAGCTTCGTGTTCCTATCTAGGCTCATCTTGTATAGTAAGACCTTCTACATTCTTTGCAGTTGAAAAATGAAAAACTACAATTAATATTCACCATTTGTAATGCAATATTTTAAATTGTAGCATATGAGTTCATTCATTACTAGGATTCGAAGCACGAACTTCGATAGGTTTTTCTCCATCCTCGGCATTAGGTGGATCATTGATTTCCTGCTCAAAACTAAGTCAATATTTTATTGGAAATATTTATAATGAATAGATTGCACAAGTAATCAATATTAAATAAACTTCATTGATTTTATATACCTGCATGTAAGTTGGATCACTAGAAGACTGTATTTTCTCGTACAAATTTTTTTGGCATTCAACAACATCTCTAAAGTTGTGTTGGAATCTAAGCTTCAAGTCTTCCTCTACGGGAACTTCATTGAATCGATTGACCCACCTATTTGCATAATGTCATGAATTTACCTTTTACAGTTCAAGAAAACAGAAATAATTTTCAATTTATTCTTTGGATGTAATACTAGTTTCTTTATTCTTACAATTCGTGCCACCAAATTCGAATAACCACCAGGCCCAAGATTGTGATATTCAATATTTTTGTGTCTTTCCTTTGTGGCATTTGATGTGTCTGATAACCTATGAAAAGGTTGAAATATATTATATGTTTCAAATTTTATCTAAAAATTAATAATAATAAGGTTTATAATTACATTGATGAAAGTATTGCATACCTTCCTGTGCCTGGTGGTAGCTTTCATTCTTTTCCCAAAGCCCTCTCCTTTCCATCTTCTACTAGGGAATTACACTGTCTTCCTGGAATCATTTGAGGGAACTCCTACCTAGGATTCCTTTCTAGATGAACCCTAAATTGGTACCTCACAATCTTCATATGTTGTTCCACCTTCTTTAGGACCTCCACTCGATTGAAGGTCTCACTACCGAATAGGAAAACCAAGCGATTAGTGAGCTCATAATTTAAATTTTTATTTTGTGTATCCCACCTTATGTAGATGGTGGGACCAAATATCTCCAATGGAAGATCATTTAGATGTTTATAAAAAGCATCATTTACTACAAGACAAGCATGCCATCATTAGTTGAAAAAACAATGTTTTTTTAGTATATTACAATAAAATTATAAACAATAACTTAAACAATGTATAAATACTTGGGACCTTCTATACATTTATGGGAACAAGATTTTTCATCCACCAAAATTTTGTATGTAGTGTACCCATTCTAGTGACATGGGAAGATCGAGCAAATGTTGCTTGAGCGTTATCATTACTAGTCTTTGCATCGTCCCCTTATTATGTACAATTTGGCGTGCAACTTCCACTCGCGTGTGCACTCACATATGGCCTCAGGGGTGTCGCGGAATGTGTTGTTAAGTATTCAATTGACAACAATGGCACATGAGATGTAGGTGGAGTCATATGCAGATGTGACGACTCTCCATGAGCATCATTAGTACAAACACTGCCCTCGGCACTAGTGTGTGGGTGTAAAAAATCATGTAAATACAAACCATATGTTAGTTCATGATCATATACAAGTACAAATTATAAAATCATAAATGAATTTATCTTCTAATTTAAGATTTTGCAAATTAATTTCAAGGCCTTAGATCTCTTCACTAAAACATCAACATTTTCTTTAATATCGTCTGTTTGCGGTTGAATGAATAGTAGAAAAAGGATATCCTCATTATTTTTTTTAAGGCCTTCTGTTATCACTCAAGGAAACTCCTCTAGGTTGCAGCTCTAGGATGCCTGGTAACTTAAATGTTTTAGGGTTTTCTAAATGGATCAAGTTAGGTAACCTATAGAACCTCACACTCTCAAGAAATCCATGAAACTCAATCAGTGATAAGGCTTCTAACTACCAGTGTTCAGAGGTTTGATAATATGGTGCAGATATGGAGAACTTATCATGGTGGTAGATTCATACATAGAACAGATATATGTAAATGGCTAATCATAACAAGGAAGGTACTTATAATTCAAATAATCAATATGCCAATAGGATAATAGCTATCAGACATTAATAAACCTGAATAAACCTGAATAACACATTCAAGCATAAGCATGGAATAGACAGAAAATAGAAGCTAAACATATGATAGAAAAAGAGATTAAATTAGGTCATGAGCAATATGAGAAGCTTAACAATAGTAATGGTAGATACAAGTCCTAAAAGTTGAACCCTTTCAATAAAATAAGTCTTAGGATTTATAGCCTTTACAAAAGTATTCAGATCCTGAAAAATTGGATCTAATTTACTAAAAATAGACAAAATAATTGTTGTTGCATAATTAGGTAAAAAAACCCTAATTTAACTACTAGTCTGACTAACTGTTGAATTCATTCACTGTTTGAACCTTCTGATAACTAAAGTAAGTACTGGAAATAACTGTACTGGTCCTCCGCTGGATAAGTCACTGTTTTACTTAGACATTTAAGTGTTGGTGACCTTTTCTTCCTTTATGTCACAGCAAAACTGAAGCATACCTTCCCTGATGTTTTCTTCAGCGTCCTTCATCTTTATACTTCATCCCTGAGCTATTCATCTTTTCCCAAAACTGGTCCTTCATGTCAAAATTTGATCCTATGCATATTTCTGCTTTTGGTGGTTAAGAGGCCAAAATATCGAAACTGTTAGCTATCGAAAACGGTGCTTTCGATGGCTAATGAACTGCCTCAGCACCCGCCTAAGCCACCGAAAGCCCTATTCTTCAAAAATTCTTAAGCCACCTCCAAAATTGTTATTTCAAGTTTGTCTGCTTATCTTTCTTATTTAGCAGGCTCTATGTTAGGAAGGTTAACAGCAGCCTAGCTTGATTCTGGAGGCTGAAGGCTTACTGCAGCTTCAGCTAGGGTTTCCAATGTGAGGTGAGTGCTAGAGTTCTACTTGGCCTCCTTCATCTGCAGCCTCTGAAGCCTAATAATTCTATATAGCCTTGTGTTGTCTTTTAGGTATCTTTTGTTTAGTCTCTTTAGGAAAACATACCTTTCTCTCATCTCTAGGTAAGATTTGTGCAGCATCTTGTTCCTCCTGGTCAATGTAGATTTGTTTTTCTTTATCTCTATTTTTAAAATTTCTATCTCATACACTTGCCTCAGCAACTAATTTATCCTTTGTGTATTGGGCTTGCTAGAGGAAGCCTTCTCTGCTGGTTCATCTTTCTCTTTTGGTGTAGGTGATTGGAGTCCTTCAATATCTACTACAACTTGCAATGCTAGGTCAGGACCTTCCTCTTTTTCCTCTTCTGAATCTGAATAAGGCAGGCTCATAATGTTTTCACTGTGTGATGTAACTTCTTGTCCATTTTCACTAAAATCCAAGTTTCTTTTGACCTTCTTGGATTTGGAAGAGGAAGGAAGCTATTATGTTGTTGTTGGGGATATAGCCCTTCTCTTCCTTTTTTCACTCCTTGGTGTGCTAGAATTTTTAGAAGGAGAATCCCCCTTTTCTTCTGGCTGCAGGACTTTTTCAAAACCATTCCAAAATAAGAAATAAGCCCATGCCATATTTCTCCTCTTCAACAATTCTTGGGTCAGGAGTTGGATAATACCATGATGAGATAGTCTGCCAACAATCTTGGTTGGCTGAGTCTTCACCTAGTGTGCCATTTTTGCCAAGCTCTTGTGTAAGTAGAAAGGTAAATTCAATGGGATTTTTCCTGTGAAGTGGTTCATCAATTTAAAATGGTAAATCATGGTCCGGTTGTATCTCCCTTCACAAGTTATGTATACCACAATGGCCTTCAGCAATGGCTTCCACCTCTCTTCTAGCCAGGAGGATGGTACACTTTTCTTCCACACCACTCCTCTATTTTCAGGCTTCAAATAAGACCTGAACTCTACATCCTTTGGAATGGTGGTTTTAAACCACTTCTCTCCTGTTCTAGGGAGTTAAGTCACTTCATTAATTAGGGTTTCATATATCATAAATTATTCTTTACCTATGACTTCCTTGGAGCCATTGAAAGAGAGAGAAAATGCCTCATCCACCTGCTAGTGTGAACCTTGAATCTTCTCACAAAACTTATAGCAGCCAACATCCTTGAACAATTGACAGACTTCTGGATGTGCTTCCAAGTAGCTGATGTCTCCCAACTCTTTCCTGAGAGCAGGCCCTCCCTTATTCATTTTCTAAATGCCACTCGTGGGTACTTGAAACAATCAATTCAAGTTGTGTGGAATAGTGTTTTTAGCAGGCTGCTTGTTAGAGATGGTTTTCTGGTGGTGAGAATTCCTAAATTTGAATGTGGAGTGTACTGAAGAATGGGCACTGATTATGAGGGCTTTCAACTGCATGAGTGATGCTTAGGTCAGAGGGTGGTGGCTTTAGTTGATTTTTTCGAGACCCCTTGCCCAACAATCATGTTAAAATCAACCTAGATACCCAGTGGGGATTGTCTGCGGTTCTTTGGACAGAAGGAGGGAAAAGGAAGGTTTCAAATCACATCGATCCTTATCAACTTAAAAATGACCTCCTCACTCATTTCCTTATGCCTTGATGTATCCTCCTGTCTTTTCAGTGGTTTATCATGCCCTTTGATGATCGTTGTTTTGCTGACGGGCCCTGATTTGATAGGTTTCTAATTGTTTCTTCTTTTTACCGTTTCAGTGGTTAAGGGCCCTCAGGAATTTGACTGCTATCCACTGAAAACAAGGCTTTCGGTGGCTAATGAAATGCTGACCTATTCGCCCAAGCCACCGAAACCATTTTTCCACATGGCGCTGTAAAAATTGGCTTTCGACCAATAATGGTCTCTTCGGATATCCCTCTTAATCGCTGAAATTCCGGCCTTTCAATGGCTAATGAACCATTATATATTTCTCCTAAGCCACCAAAACCGCTTTTTCCTCAACTCCTTTTACTTGCTTTCGATGGTTAATGCCCTTCTTTGACTTTTCGCTAAGCCTCCGAAACCAACACTTTTCGGTGGCTAATGAGCTGCTTGAAGTCTCGCCAAAGACACCGAAAGTGATTTTACCATTTAATCGATCGAGCCAGCTTTCGGTGGTTAACCTTTATCCTACGTTAAACTATTAGCTGCTGAAACAAAGCTTTTCGGTGGCTAATGAGATGTTAATAACCTCGCCTAAGCCACCGAAAGCTAAAACTTCCAATTTTCTCAACCATAGAAAAATCAGAGACCCTCAATTTGTTAGTCATCTTTAAATCTTTCAAAACATGACTCGAATTCTTGGGGATGGGAACCTCTCTGTGAGGTCCCAAGAACCCTAGACCAAAATGCCTTTCCTTGAAAACAACTAAAAACTTAACACTATCACTTACTGTTCCATTGGGCATGGAGTTTATTCTGTAGGAAAAGACAACCTACTAACTAATATTTTACAATAACAAGGCCTCAGAGCCTCAAATAAAGTGAAGTTTCAGAAAACTCCCATTCACTGGGCCATCAAACACCTCTTCCCCTTCCAGATTCTGCAATTTGAAGGTGTTGTTCTTCTGTACATGCGCTATCACAAAAGGGCCAATCCACAGAGAGTCAAACTTTCCATGTTTTCCCTTGTCTTGCCTGACAGTATCCCACTTGAGGACCCAATCTCCAACCTGAAAGTTTTCCACTTTTTTTCCTTTTGTCAAACATGACCTTGATCTTCTATTAATGGGCTTCTGATTTTCCTATCACTTGTTCCTTGACTTGCTGCAACTCCACCAAATCCATCATCCTCCTTACCATATCATTTGGTTCATCTTCGTCATCCTGAAATAATTTTGCCACTAGAAGAATTAGCTGAATGGGAAAAATGGCCTCAGTACCATAAACTAATTTGAATGGAGAAGTCCCTATATATCTCTTGTTTAATACCCTATCAGCCCATAAAGAAAACTTTAGCTTAGAATCCCATCTTTTCTGATTATTCTCAAATAGTTTTTTGATGATCCTGACTAGGATTTTGTTGGATGACCAGCCAAGTCATTTCCTTGAGGATAATAAGATGTGGAATGCACCAGCTGAATTCCCATTGATTCACACATTTTAACCAATGCCCTGGCTTTGAAAGCTGGTGCATTATCAGTCACTAACCTTAATGGGCAGTGAAACCTAATAAAGATATTCGCATATAAAAACTTCATGATGACCTGATGAGTTGCATTCCTGGTGGGTACTCCCTCTATCCACTTGGTAAAGCAGTCTATGGCTACTAGGATCCATTTATGCTGCCCATTGGAAGATGGATTTATTTCACCTATGAAATCTAAACCCCATTGCTAGAAAGGCCCATTCACTACAATAGGCCTAAGGGGAAAGGATTTGAGTTGCTGCTTCCCTATAAATCTTTGGCATTGGTCATAGGCCCTCACAAAGGTACACACATCAGCAAAAAGGACTGGCCAATAGTACCCTGCCCTCAGAATCTTGTGGGTTGTGGTCTTCCAATAATGATGGCCCCCACATGTGCTGGAATGAAAGTGATACATGACCTGATCTAATTCTTCTTTATCTAGACACCTCAACAAAACCCCAAACAGATCTTTCCAATACAACAGTTTATCAACTATGCAAAATTTAACAAACTTTAGTTTAAGAGCTCGTGCTTGATTAGGAGTGAGACCAGGAGGAACTTCTACTTTTTGCAGAAAATGAATAATACCTAAGTACCACTCACATGAAGACAAGTTTTCAGCCACCTGTTGAATGTCATTCTGATGCTGAACTACTTCTGTTGCTACTACAGTTTGTAATTTTACTGAATCGACACAAGTGAAGTTTATCCCCATTAGATCACAGTTTTCTTTAGCCATGAGTTTGGCCAGACCTAGTCCTTTTACTAGCTTAGTGGGTTTCACCTCTATATCAAACTCAATATGTAACACCCCGGTTTTGACCCCATTTGCATGATGTATATAATGTAATTAATCGTGGTGAGGAGCTAAAGGCAAAATCCTCACTATCGATTTGGTTGTGTATGTTCTGCAATAGGGATAGTTGCCGATGGTATATCGTGCTATCCGGCACATGATAGTTTTGCATCATGTAAATATGCACATTAATTAAAACAAACCTACAGCCAGCTACGATGGTGCAATGTTAAATGAAAAGGGCATGATTTCCTAAGGTTAAGCGAGGGGAAATGTTAAAACATGAGCCTATGGGGAAAAGCCATGTGTCAGTCATTAAACGCCCTGATGTTAGTTGGGAGTTAATGCTCAGTAGTGGTGGTGGTAGGTTTTCCCCCACGCACTCTCCACCAGCTGGTTCAGTCACCTGTGCAGGATGGGAGTGGTTTCCTCACCCGCTGCTTGGTATCCCAACCATTTTGTTCTGTCCACTCTCCCCATCGTCAGCCGTTATTCTTCCTCATGCCAAGCTGAGTTAAAAGGATCCATGATCCATTGATTGGGTGTTCGGTCCTCCTTGCTCTCACTAGCTATTCCTTTGCCTCATGCACTGATTGGGCTCTGGGTATGATCTTCCTCCGTCCTGTACAGAGAATCAACTTCCCTTTTTCCAGTATCAGACTGGGAAATGTTCCGGTGGTTTTCATTGTGAGATCGGTTGTGTTCTTCCCCTGATCAGTGGATGCTGTGAGTACCTACATTGTGTTGGCTATGATCTCATTCACATATTGGTTGGCCATGTTTTCCCTTACACTTTGAGCTGCTATAGGTTGACATTGAGTTGTTTTGGCCATGATAGGGCCAAGAACAACTCAGGGATTTTTTTCCCCTGACAAAGCTGTAATTGCTAGTTTTACCACATGCATGAAGTGGGATTGAAGGCTGGGTATGCTTGAGAAACCTGGGTTTGGGGAGCCACACAGATAGAGTTAGATGGCTGGCTTTATTCTCCACAACCCCGGAAGAGCACTGGCAAGGGAAGTCGGGGCCTGGGGGACTATGAAGCAGAGAAGGGACTGATTCCTGGTGTCAGGTGTGTGCGGGTGTCTTAGAGGTCAGGCTAGCTCTAGTGTAGGAATCCTTAGCTCTTCCATGAGCTCATCAGCTTAGCATTTAGCTTCTCCCAGCTCCTTGATAGCATGATAATCCCTATTCTGTGGGCTTGGCTGATTTGTGTACCTTGGCTATGTGTAATCCTGCATTGACCCTTATCCCTTGAGGAATCATGCCCAGCTTGGGGGTGGCAGTGTTGCTGAGAGATTGATGAGAACGCTAGCCTATGGTTGGGTGGAACATTGCAGTGACGTAGCTAGTTGCGGGGTGAGTTCCTCATTAAAAAGATAAGTACTCCTGACTATTCCATCTCTACAATTATATTTACTGTTAATTAATTATGATGTTGGACATGTTAAATGCTGAATTGTATATGAATGATTGTTGTTTTGCTTCTGCTATGTATATGAATGATTATGCATCTTAGTATGTAGTATGTTCAGGCTTTTTATTTCAGCATTTATATGCATGTTCTTGTTCATGGGGCTAGTTGCCCAGATGTTTGATGGTTTGGTAGCGTCCTCTTCACCAGTCGGAGGGTCGGGGACGTTACACAATAAGCTTTGCAATCCATTTATATCTCTTTCCATCAATGTTAGGTTGAGTCAAAAGGGACATAGGCAAGGAGTTTTACATGTAGAATGTAAATCCTGAAGGTCTTCAATGACTTGATGAAATCATAAGCCTATTTCTTAATGGGATCATACTTCAACTCAACATAACTCAATGTCTTGCTGAAGAATGCAATTAGATGATCGAGACCTTCATCATCTTTTTGTAATAGCACAGCTTCCACTATGTCATAGGATGCAAAGGAGAAGATGTAAAAAATATTGGTATAGTTTGGACTAATCAGGATTGGGGCTTCCATGATAGCCTTCTTTATGTCTTTGAAAGACCTTCTTTCCTGGTCAGTCCATTTGATTTCTGCATCCTTTTTCAACATAGATGTTATGTGCTTTACCAGCTCAGAAAATTTAGGGATGAACCTCCTAAAAAAAATTATCTTACCCAAAAAGGACTGAATATCCCTTTTTGACCTAGGTATGGACAGCTTTTGGATTGCCTCAACCCTAACTGGATCAATCTTCACACCTTTAGCTAAGACTATTTGACCTAGGAGTTTCCCTTCATTGAGTGTAAATCGGGACTTCTTAGGGTTGAGTGATATCCAAAGCCTTCTGCATTTCAAAAAGACCCTTCTCAAGTGCTGCAAATGTTCATGATGGCTGTGAGAGTAAACAGTTAGGTCATCCAAGTATATAAGCACGAATTTATCTTTCAATCCTACAAAATCTAGGTCCATGGCTCTTTGAAAAGTGGCTCCATCATTCATCAGTCCAAATGGAATTTTGGCATACATGGAAGTGCCCGAGGGAGTGGTAAAAGCAGTCTTCTCTTGGTCATCAAGGTGCACAGTAACTTGGTTGTATCCAGAGAAACCATCCAGAAATGACATGACACTAGCCCCTGAGACTCTTTGCAATAGGTGATCCATCTCGGGTGGTGGATAGTTTTCTCTTTTGGAGCACTTGTTCAGGTTTCTAAAATCCACACATAACCTAATCTCCCCATTCTTCTTCCTTACCACCACTAAGTTTGCAATCCACTTGGAATACCTGAGGGGAATTATGATTTTGGCTTTGAGGAGCTTATGGATTTTTTTTTCAATTACAAGTAGTAGGAGAAGACTGATGGATCTCAACTTCTATTTGAAAGGTATTGTGTACTTCTCCAAAGGAATCATGTGTTGGATGATATTGGTGTCATATGTTTTCAGGTCACTGTACTCCCAGGCAAAGATATCAGCAAATTCGTTTATCATGCTGCAAAATTTAGACTTCCGATCAGCAGTCAACTTAGTAGATATATTTATAAGCTTTGGATGGATTTGGCTACCTATTTTTTTCTCTTGGACAGCAGGGTCTTTCTCCTTTTTGGCAGGCTTGAAAGTGATATCATTATCATCAAAAAGCTCTTCCAGGGGTACCAAACCCTGAGGTATATAATTGCTAGGTAATTGGACAATATTGTGATCTGATACTTTATCTTTCAACTTGAGCTGTTGGGATTCTTCCATGTTTAGGTTTTCCTGATCTATAGGTTTTCCTGATCTATATGCATATCAAAGAATTCATCTAATAGCTGAAGTAATTTACTAAGCTCATCATCATTCTCAAACACCTTCCAAAATTTTACATTATCTAGTAGGGAAGGTTTGTAGTTGACCTAAACATCATAGCTGATATTAGAAGGTAAAGGAGGAACAAACAGACTTGCAGAGACAGCCAGGGAATCAGCCAGGTGATTCAAAGCCCTACGTATATATGACAGCTCAAAAAACATAAAGGAGTCTCTGAGTTTCCATACCTCGTCCCTGTAGGCCTTTAATCTAACATTTTTTGCTTGAAAGGTGTTATTGACCTACTGTATAATAATGTCAGCATCTGCAAAGATTTTCATGCACATGATCCCCATTTCCTTGGAAGCTTTAACTTTTAGCAGCAAGGCTTTGTATTCTACTATAGTGTTATTGGTTTTAAAGTCAAGCTTATAAGACAGATGAATATTCTCTTTGGATGGAGAGATCAATACTACACTTGCACCTGTTGAGCTTTGAGTGCTAGCCCCATCAAAATACATGTTCCAAACTGTTGTGGTCACTTCTTCGGGCTGCTAACAGGTGGGATTGGTAACCTGGACTGGTGTTTGCTGAGATTCATCTATTTGCAAAATGCATGACCCAAAATTAGTGTCTACTGCATAGATGGGGTGGTTCACTGAATTCCTTTCATTGCTTATGATGTAGGCAAGTTGATTCTCTCTGTAAAGCCTCTTGGTCTCATATCCAAACATTGGGATTGTATCATATGTAAGGTCCATGTGAAGGGTGCCACCTAGCCTTTTACTCCATGATTGAGACAGCAAGAGACTAAAATTAGGAGGGATATTAGCCACTACAATGTCCATCATGATGCTTTTTGAAGTAGCTAAGATAGGTTTACAACAAGGTCTTTGATGAGGCCCAAGCACTTGACCTTTCTGGAGTCAAAGGAGAATAAATCATGGTAGGGTTTTGTAATGTTGAGACCAAGCTCATCCATCACAGCTTTTGGCATTAGGTTATGGGAAGCTCCTGAGTCCAGCAGATAGTTATGAAGGAATTTATCATGGATATTCAAGGATATGTAGAAAGGTGGGCATGAATCCTTTAGGTCTTCGATCATAGCACCTAGGGTTACAATAGGTTTATCATCTTGCAAATTGACAAAGTGAGTATCAATATGTATCTTTGGCTGAAGAGAATTTAGTATGGAAGATTTGAATGCATCATTTTTCATTAGCTCGATTAATGGGAAAGGGGTCTTCAATTTCTGAATCTCTAACTCAAGGTTGAAATAATAATGCAGTCTATTAGGAAACCTTACCTCATGTATAGGATCTTTGAGTTGGACATGATCAGGGATTGATGAAGGTGCTGGATTTTGCAATGGTCTGGGAATGACAACCATTTTATTCATTAAAATAGTATCCTTCTTAGCTGGTGCAGTAGGCTGCTTGGCAGGAACAACATTCTTCTTAAGGGGAGAAACCATCCTAGACATCAGATTATACCCTCCTTGACCATCTGCCTGATATACTGCTTCTTCACTAATCTTCTCATCAATTAGGGCTTCATCATATTCTTCTTGTGTCAGAAAAGAATAGTCAACTTCATCTTCCATGTAGTGGATGTTGTCTTCAGCCTCTCCTTCTTCCTTAATGAACTTTGGTTCCTCTTCTAGTACAACATCCTAAAAAGGATCTATGATTCTCTAATCTTCCCCTTGATTCCTTTCCCTTCTAAGGATTTGAACTACGGGGTTGCCTCTTCTATAAGGGACAAAATTAGGGTTTCGGGGAACAAAATCTTGGCCCTTTACCCCTCACAGGTATCTTCCCTCGGTCCTTTAGCTTAGACATTTCAGCAGTCAAGTTATCTAATAGTTTGGTCATTTTTTCAATCTTGTTCTCTGATGAAGAAGCCCCAAGAGGGTCTGCTGGCTGCTTCTTCCTATCTATATTTCCTTTGACCTTCTAAGAGGCCACAATGTTATATTCTACCTCTAAGGTAGCATCCTGCATGAGTGATAAGGAGGAAGACCTCCTTTCTCTGAGAAGCAAGCAGAAATCAGAGTCAAAGGTGCATAAGTTATACTGTCCAAAGTATCAGTGGGCTTTATTTCAGTGGGGATCTTGTTGTACATATTGTTGAACCTCTTGGTGAAGTTGGAGACAGACTCTCCATTCTCTCTTTTCAAGTTGCTAAACTCGATGATATAATAGAGGTGGTCTCTCCTCTCTCCCCAATGCTTTAGAAAGATGTCATCTAGGGCTTCAATTCCTACTACTGATCCAGTAGGCAGTTCTTTGAACCATTTCCTAGCCTGACCATCTAGGATTTGTACAAAAACCCTAGTCCACACATCTTCCTGTTCTATATTAATGTTCTCAGCATAACTGTAGAATGCCTCTAGATGTTCTTCAGTTGTGAAATCTCCCTCTCCTGTGAATTTAGGCATGTACTTGAGATAGTCTCCAGTGGGCATGGCCGAGAGGGGGTTAGGCAAATTTAGGGGGGCATACCTAGCTACCAGGATCCTTTCCATTTTGTTTAGAGGGGTATCCATATTGTAAATGGGTATGGAAAGGGTGGAGGAGGTAGTATTGATGTAGGCAGTAGCTAAAAAGGTGATGGTGGTAAACTTATCCCAGTGGAGTCACCAGGGATTGGATATTCACAAGAAGCAGTGCTTGAAGATGCCCACACGCTAGAATTTTCTGATGTATTTATAAATTCCTGAGAATTAAGTGTTTCAGCAAAAAAAATAATAGCAGAAATATTTCTTGAAATACCTGATGTAACTTCCTTTGCAGCACTACTGGTCTGCCTTAGTGAAACCCTAGCTCTTCTCAGAATCTCTTCTGGATCTGAAACTGGTGTTGTTGGTGGCCCTTTAGGGTTTTCTCTGGTACTTGGTCTTCTTGAAGCCACCTTATTTCCATGGAGTCACCAGATAGATGATTACAACTAGAATAGTGTCCAAACTGTGTCTATCATCAAATCAGGATCTGTGTCATCTCCTAGGGAAGTTGAGCTTCATTCTCCTCTCCTCGGCAACGATGCCAATTTGTTATCACTCCAGGAAACTCCTCTAGGTTGTAGCTCAAGGATGCTTGGTAACTTAAATGTTTTTAGGGTTTTCTAAATGGATCAAGTCAAGTAACCTATAGAACCTCACACTCTCAAGACATGCATGAAACTCAATCAGAGATAAGGCTTCTAACTACCACTATACAGAGGTTTGATAATATGGTGCAGAGATGGAGAACTTACCATGCTAGCAGATTCATACATAAAACAGATATATGTAAATGGCTAATCATAACAAGGAAGGTACTTATAATTCAAATCATCAATCAGCCAATAGGATGACAACTATCAAACATCAATAAACGTGAATAAACCTAAATAACACATTCAAGCATAGGCACAGAATAGACAGAAAATGGAAGCTGAACATATGATAGCAAAAGAGCTTAAATTAGGTCATGAGAAATATGAGAAGATTTACAATAGTAATGGTCTACAAGTCCCCAAAGTCGAACCCTTTCAATAAAATAATTCTTAGGCTTATAGCCTTTACAAAAATATTCAGATCCTGAAAAATTGGATCTGATTTACTAAAAATAGATAAAATAATTGATTTTGCATAATTAGGTCAAAAAACCCTAATTTAACTACTAGTCTAACTAACTATAGAATTCATTCACTGTTTGAACCTTCTGATAACTAAAGTAAGTACCGAAAATAACTATCACTGGTATTTTGCTGGATAAGTCACTGTTTTACTTAGACAATTAAGTGTTGGTGACCTTTTATTCCTTTATGTCACAGCAAAACTGAAACATACATTTCCTGATGTTTTCTTCAGCATCCTTCATCTTTATACTTTGTCCCTGATCTATTCATCTTTGCCCAAAACTGGTCCTTCGTGTCAAAATTTGATCCTATGCCTCTTTCTACTTTCGGTGGTTAAGAGGCCAAAATATCAGAACTGTTAGTTGCCAAAAGCGGTGCTTTCGGTGGCTAATGAACTACATCAGCGTCCGCTTAAGCCACCGAAAGCCCTGTTCTTCAAAATTTATTAAGCCACCTCCAAAATTGTTCTTTCAATTTTGTCTACTTATCTTTCTTATTCAGCAAGCTCTATGTTAGGAAGGTTAACAGCAGCCTCACTTGATTATGGAGGCTAAAGGCTTACTGCAGCTTCAGCTAGGGTTTCCAATGTGAGGTGAGTGCTAGGGTTTTTCTTGGCCTCCTTCATCTGCAGTCTCTAAAGCCTAATCATTCTTTACAGTCTTGTGTTGTCTTTAAGGTATATTTTGTTTAGTATTTTTAGGAAAACATAACTTTCTCTCATCTCTAGGTAAGAGTTGTGCAGCAGCTTGTTCCTCCTCGTCAATGTAGCATTGTTTTTCTTTATCTCTTTTTCTAAAATTTCCATCTCATACACTTGCCTCAGCAACTGATTTATCCTTTGTGTCTTGGGCTTGCTATAGGAAGCCTTCTCTACTGGTTCATCTTTCTCTTTTGGTGTAGGTGATGGGAGTCCTTCAATCTCTACTACAACTTGCAATGCTAGGTGAGCACCTTCCTCTTTTTCCTCTTCTGAATCTAAATAGGGCAAGTTCAGAATGTTCCCACTATGTGATGTAACTTATTCACCCTTTTAACTGAAATCCAAGTTTCTGTTGACCTTCATGGCTTTGGAAGAGGATGGAGACTGTTCTGTTGTTGTTGGGGATATAGCTCTTCTCTTCCTTTTCCCACTCCTTGGTGTGCTAGACTTTTTAGAAGGAGACTTCCCCTTTTCTTTTGGCTGCAGGCCTGTTTCAAAACCATTCCAAAATAAGAAATAATCCCATGCCATATTTCTCCACTTCATAAATTCTTATATTAGGAGTTGGATAAGACCATGATGAGACAGTTCACCAGCAATCTTGGTTGGCTGAGCCTTCACCTGGTGTGCCATTTTTGCCAAGCTCCTGTGTAAGTAGAAAGGTAAATTTAGTGGGACTTTTCCTCTGAAGTGGTTCATCAATTTAAAATGGTAAATCATGGCCCTGTTGTATATCCCTTCATAAGTTATGTATACCACAATGGCCTTCAGCAATGGATGTTGCCTCTCTTCTAACCAGGAGGATGGTACAATTTTCTTCCACACCACTCCTCTATGTTCAGGCTTCAAATAAGACCTGAATTCTACATCCTTTGGAATGGTGGTTTTAAACCACTTCTCTCCTGTTCTAGGGAGTTCAATCACTTCAGTAATTAGGGTTTAATCTATCATAAATTCTTCTTTACCTATGACTTTCTTGGAGCCATCGAAAGAGAGAGAAAATGCCTCAGCCACCTGTGTTGGAGACATTTACCATCATACACACTCTTTCGGTCAAATTGGCCTAGTTAAACCACTATCCTAAGTTTAATTTACATCAGTGGAGCATTAATTACCATCATCCCAGTCACTCACATGCCTACCTACAGTCAAGGAGGCTAACTGGAGCACTCCAGGGGTGATATGTGTGACATTAATGCACCTAATTGCTAACTGGTGGTTACTTTTAGTTCAACCATTCAGTTACAGTCAGTTAAGGTGCCTCCATTCATTAAATATATTATTTAATGATTATTTAATGATTATTTATTATTATTTAATGAACTGGAGTCAACAAGGTGCCTCCACCAACTTCTGATGGTCAGTTCAGCTTCAGTTAACTTCATCAGGGTTCATTGGAGTCATGCAGGACTAGCACTTGATGGTTGGATTGCTATGACATGTGTTTGAGCTCCTTCAGTTGAGATTCAGTCATTTATTACACTTCGACTTCAGTTAGGGTTTAGTGAGTCAATTAGGGTTTTAGTCAAGTGGTTAACTTAGTCAGATTGCATGGCAAAGAGTTAGTTAAGCTAGACTCACTCATTGAATTCGAATTGTCCCTTAGGTATTCGAATTCTTCATGGAGTTAAGCCATTGCTCAGCATGGAAATTGTAATCTATTATTGTTTATAAAATATACAGAGAGGAAACCTATTCTGGTTCCAATTATTTTCCAATTCATGAGTATTTGTTAATAATTCTTTGATGATTTTGATTCCTAGTTCCTAGATCATGTGCAAGAATTAGTATGGTATCAGAGCATACGGCGGGACGAAGAACAATCTCTCAAGAACAAGATTTTTGACAGATTTCTCCATGAGAAGTGAGCAATAGCTCAAAATTCCAGCACTGCACTAGAAGCCAAGGCTTACCACTCAATATCCCAAGTAAAGAACTTGTTGATCAAGCTTGCTTGATTGACTATGCTGGGTGTGATGAAAGCCTAGAATGTGTAGGCTGTCTGACCTTATTTTTCCCTTTCTGTTTTGATTTTTAGGTTTCTACAGGTGAAGCATTCGCTACAGCATATCCAGATGGCCTCCTCAGTATCTATGTTGACTCCATTAAATTTCCACACATGGAAAGATAAAATGGAAAATCAGCTAAAATGCAAAGGACTCTTTAGTGTCACCATGGACACTGAACCTGAGCCTGGGTCCGCCATAGAAAAATCAAGATTCTTGAACAAGAAGGATGAAGCATTCGGTTTCTTATGCCTCTCTATTTTCGATGACCTTCTCTTCCATCTTACGGATCTGAAGACACCAAAAGAAATATGGGACAAATTGGAATCTCTGTATGGAAAGCATGATGACATGATATTTTATCAACTCTAAAATGAACTCATGTCTCTCCAACCTTCCAATTTCGAGACTCTGAATGAATTCTTTACAAAGTTCAAGCATACTATTTTTCTCTTGAAGCAATGCAAAGTGGAGAAGGAAGATGATCAGCTCATCCTAGCCATCCTCTCCAAACTCAGGGCTGATTATTCAGTTTTTGTTTCTGCATTCCATGCGGGGAAGCTCACAACACCCGGATGGAAGATGCCTACACTCAATGCCTTCATTGAGTCCCTAACTAGTGAACATGACAAGCTTGTCCAGATGGGGATCATCCGATCTTCCCGTGATCAAGCCCTCCATGTCTCAGGGCCCAAAGATATGAAGGGTAAAGGAAAGCAGCAGAAAAATTAGAAAACTAAATTTGATGCTCCAAAGCCTAGATTTGAAAATCAGCAGCATGATGGATCTTCCGGCTCAAGGAAGAACAAAGGAAAAGGGCACAATGGGAAATAAAAAGTCAGGTGTTCTTACTGTGGGAAGGGTTTTCACCCTGAACTTGCCTACATGAAGAAAAATCTTGATGAAGCAACCTCTCTCCTTGAGAGGAATCACATCAATCTTCTGGAGAGCTTTCGGAGTAGAGATCACCAAGATCGGGAACCACAGCATGAGAAAGGTCATGCCCTCATGGCAAGCACTTCGAAGTCCAAATCACTGCTGATTGAAAATGGAGCTTCGAATCACATGATGGCTGAAAAAGACTCCTTTTCATCCTTGGAGACCAGCAAATCCATCCCCATCCACTTGGGAGATGACTCCACCATCATTACCAAAGGACAAGGTACTGTAGATCTAGAAAATGGTTTTTTTTCTAATGTTTTGTATGTACCATCTCTAGCAGCAAATATCCTTAGTGTCTATAAAATGACACATACAGGAATGCCTAAGAGGGTCTCTTTCATCCCAAATGATGTGGAGACAACAGAAATTGCATCCGGGAAACTCATTGCAAAAGGCCTTGCAAATCATCATGCAAAAGCCTATGAGTTCTCTCACTTTGTTGAGGATGCAAAGCCCACTGCTTTGCTAACTCATGTAAATGAGGTTAGTAGGCTGTGGCATGAAACGTTTGGCCATATTAATTTCAAATATTTGTAGAAATTACATAAAAACTCCATGGTTGAAGGCCTTCCGGTTATCAAGGCAACCACGGGAGTCTGCAAAGGCTATGTGATTGGAAAACACCCTGAGCACAAGTTCGATCGGGGGAAGGCAAACCGAGCTACAAGAATATTGGGGCTGATACATTCTGATATAAGTGGTCCAATGCCTATCACATCCATGAATGGATCAAGGTACCTCCTTACCTTTATTGATGATTTTCAAGGTATACATGGGTTTTCTTTCTCAAAAAGAAATCAGAAGTATGTGAGAAATTTTCTGAATTGAAGGCTTTGATCGAAAATGCCTCTCGGCTTAAGATCAAGATCTTGAGATCTGATAATGGAGGGGAGTATGTCAGTAATGATTTTCTGTACATATGCTCCCAAAGTGGTATTTAGGTCCAACATTCAATTCCCTACACTCCCCAGCAGAACAGAGTAGCGGAAAGGAAGAACCGGTCTCTCAAAGAGATGACCACCTGTATGTTGGAGTCAAAGAAGCTTACTGAAAATTTGTGGGCTGAATCCATGCATGCTACAGCATACATTCAGAACAAGGTTCCACATTCATTAGTGAAAGGAAATACTCCTTTTGAAGCATACTTTGGACACAAGCCAAATGTGTCGAACCTACGGGTGTTTGGGTCCACTGCATGGGCCCAGATTCCGCTTGATAAAAGAAGGGCTTTGCAACCGCAGAGCATAGAATGTCTGTTTATTGGATATCCTAATGAATCTAAAGGATTCAAGCTGCTAGATATCAATACCAAACAGATCATCATCGAGAGAAGTGTCAAGTTCGATGAGCCTCTTCAGGAGGTGGAACTAGTGGAGGAGAAAACTGCTGAAATTCCTTCCTATTCCACTGAATATTTGGATGATGAAATTGGGGGTGATGACTCTGATTTGGCTCCTCTTATTTATTATATCAGTGTGCAACAAAAATTAGATACTGAATCAGAACCTGAAGTGAAAAATCATCTTCCTACATGGGCCCGACAGACACTCTCCTCCGCAGGAGACAACATTGGAAATCCGGATGATCCAAGGAGAACCCGGTCTGATTTCCAAAGAGCAGGTATTGCACTCTCTTGTTCTGATAATTTGCTGTCTGAAAATTTCTATTTGATAATTATTTTAGATCCAAAATCCTACTACCATGCTCGGAATGATCCGAGATGGCAAGTTGCCATGGATGAAGAGATGAATTCTCTTCAGAAAAACACTACTTGGGAGCTAGTTCCTCTTCCTCCGGGAAGGAAATTGGTTCAATGCAAGTGGGTGTTTCAGAAAAAGGTTGCTGCTGATGGAAGAACCTGAAAATATAAGTAAAGGCTGGTAGCAAAAGTTTTCTCTCAGGTCCAAGGAGTGGACTACCATGAGACCTTTGCACCGGTTGCAAAAAAGGACTCCATCCGCCTTGTTTTGGCTATTTCCGCATCCAAGCGCTGGGAGGTGCATCACAAGGATGTTAAGTCAGTCTTTATACATGGAGATATTCATGAGGAGATATACATGAAGCAGCCTGAGGGCTACATCACTGATCCATCTTTGGTTTGCAAGCTAAAGAAGTCACTATATGGGTTAAAACAGGCCCTAAGAGAGTGGTATTCCAAGATGGATGCCTTTCTTCTCTCGCAAAATTTTCAGAGATGTGGATCAGATCCAAATGTGTATTTACAGCAGCATGATGGTCATCTAATTATAATTGTTTTATATGTTGATGACTTACTGATCACAGGTAGCACAATTGTCTCCATTACAGCCATCAAAACTGCTCTCCACAATGCCTTTGAAATGAGTGATTTGGGGCTTTTAAAACAATTTTTGGGGCTCGAAATCGAGCAAAATTATGATGGGATTATGTTCACTCAGTAAAAATACATTTTAGACCTTTTATTCAAGTTTAACATGGCTAAATGTAGGCCTGCACCATTCCCTTTCCTTTCAGGGATCAGCCTTGAAGAAGGAAAAAGCACACCTCCCATGGACTGCACTATCTATCGATAGCTGATTGGTAGCTTGTTGTACTTGACACATTCTAGGCATGATGTTTGTTATGCCATGAATGCTGTATCAAGATACATGCATCAGCCTCATGATCTTCATTGGAATGCAGCCAAGAGGATTCTCCAGTACATTCAGGGAACCAGGACCTACGGCATTCACTATGCTGCAGACTCCGAGCTAGAGCTGGTTGGATACACAGATTCTGATTGGGCGGGTGATTCTATTGATCAGAAGTCAACTTCTGGATATGTATTCATGTTTGGTGGTGGCCCTTGCTAGTCAAGCAAAAAGCAGGTTGCCATAGTACTATCTTCAGCAGAGGCCGAGTATCGAGGAGCGGTGAATGCTTGCATCCAAGCAGTTTGGTTGCAAGGCATTCTTTCAGATTTTGATATTGGTAGTACTTTGTCCATTTTCCTCTTTTGTGACAACCAGAGTGCTATTAAGATATCCACAGATCCAGTTACCAGGCAGAGGACCAAACATGTAGAGATTCACATGCACTACATCAGGGAGCTAGTGCATGACAGGACTATCATTCTGCAATACTGCCCGACTGATGAGCAGATTGCAGACATCTTCACCAAGATATTTTCAGAAAAGAAGTTCACTTACCTCTGTTCACTGTTGGGGGTGAGTTCATCAGGGTGATCCAGACTATTTTCAGTGTTTAGCTTGAGGGGGGATTTTTTTTTCCCACTGGGTTATCCCTCTTTTCCTCACTTAGTTTGTTTTGAGCATTGTTTCAGTTTCAGCATTGTACAAGGTGACCTATGGCCTTAGTTTCCAGGGTCCTAGCATTTTATGCATATATGTTTTCTAACTCTTCCTGAGTATAGCTTAAGGGGGGGCGTTGGAAACATTTACCATCATACACACTCTTTAGGTCAAATTGGCCTAGTTAAACCACTATCCTAACTTTAATTGACATTAGTGGAGCATTAATTACCATCATCCCAGTCACTCCCACGCCTACCTACAGTCAAGGAGGCTAACTGGACCACTCCAGGGGTGATCTGTGTGACATTAATGCACCTAATTGCTAACTGGTGGTTACTTTCAGTTCAACCATTGAGTTACAGTCAGTTAAGGTGCCTCCATTCATTAAATATATTATTTAATGATTATTTGATAACTATTTATTATTATTTAATGAACTGGAGTCAACAATGCGCCTCCACCAACTTCTAATGGTCAGTTCAGCTTCAATTAACTTCATCAGGATTCATTGGAGTCATGCAGGACTAGCACTTGATGGTTGGATTTCTATTACATGTGTTTGATCTCCTTCAGTTGAGATTCAGTCATTTATTGCACTCCGAATTTAGTTAGGGTTTGGTGAGTCAATTAGGGTTTTAGTCAAGTGGTTAACTGAGTGAGATTGCATGGCAAAGAGTCAGTTAAGCTAGACTCACTCATTGA
>LPNX010381539.1:54652-80821 GCA_001517045.1 Pseudotsuga menziesii
TCACTCTCCTTCAAACACTCCCTCCCTCTATCTCTCCATCCCCATTCGGTTGGTACAAGTTCCCCAACTTTTCCATAGCTTCTTTGTAATGTATTCTTTTGAGACATTCAACAATATCATTCTACTAAAAAAATTCAAATTGCACTCCTTTCCTTTATGTCAATATTTTATCAATCTTTCTTCGATACACCCACTAGATTCATTCATAGGTCAACTGCAATCCATTTTTCTCTATCTTCAAGGAAATCCTTCATCCTAAGCTTCCAAAGCTCAAAATGTTTTTCATTAATCTTCTCGATCACTACCCTCAACGTGTTAGTCATTCTAACTATAAATCAATTCTTCTAGAAGAATCCCACTATAACAGGTATTCCCCATATCTAGGACAAAGATAAAAAACCTTAGAAACAAAGGCATCCCCCTACATTCAAATACAACTATCATACCAACTATTGGGACTTAATATCAATTACACCAAGTTTGCAAACTAATTTATATAGCTAAACACAATTGAACATAAACAATGTAACATAACACATTAACACATTACACATAAATTACCCTAGGAACCTCTCTATTGGAGGAAAACCAACAAACCAATGAGCTTTCACTCATCTATTAATCAAGAACTCAAAACAAGTGTTTACAATCATGACTTTCTATACCACAAACCACACTTAAATACATGATCATGAAACACACTACTACTATTGTACAAATACATCATGCATAGCCATTACATTTCATTTATACATACAATACAACCAACTCCTCATTAATGAGAATCCATAACTTCCTAACCACTTTTAGTTATTCTATTATAGTCAATTGTATTGGGTCAACTTTGGCTGATTGTTTTTTGAGCTTTTGGTTGTTCTATCAACTTCTTGTTGACCAAATGTTTGTGTTTGACCAAACAACTAATTTCGATTGGTCAACCCACCATACTTCCATTATCTATCACCTCTGACTATATTCAATTCATACCAATCCATTATCGACTTTTCCATTCGATCTATATGCAAAGAATATAACATTCCCAACAACTCCTTCCCTTGTTGTCAACTATAGTTTCTAGTCTGACCACTGTGTTAAATTTGGCTTAGAGTGTATATCCGTGACAAGATTATACATGGATTGGAATTACCTTCTTGGTTTGAAATTAGTTGAGGCCTCTGAGGAGAATAATAGAGGATCCCCCAAAATGGGTGTTTTTATGTGGAGGGAATGCTTCTTGAATAATCTCATCAATATGGATAGAAGAGTTGGACCTATGAAACATATTTTTTCAGTGAGAATGTATCATATATTTTTAAGGTCTTCTTGGAGACTTGAACATGGGTTTCCTTATAAAGAAAGGAAATATTTATAGGAATGCAAAGGGTATAATAGATTGTATATTCTTTCTTTTTGAAGGCTATGACACTAGTTGGAGAAAGTAATAGAAATGGTTTTTGAATGAACTATGTATATCAATGAAGTTTTTCTTTAATGCATCCAATCAAGTATAATTTTCTAGTGCTTGCACTACATTGTACAATCAGTCATAATGGAGGGTTGTTATCTTTGTTTGTGGATTGATTCAAGAAATTGGAGAGAATTTGCATTTGGGTGGGGGACAATGTTTTAGAAGTGGTTCTATTGGGATAGCATGGTTGTAGAAGTTGGTGGTGTGAGCAATTGTTTTCTATGAACTATATGGTTATTTCTTGCATTTTGAAGGGGATGATGAATAATTTAAATTATGGTTGTTGTAAAAGTCACAATGACATACCATGGGGTGAAAGGTTTCAATTTCATCTCAATTATTTTATTATGAAGTGGGAAGAGTTGTCAGGCATTTAAAATCAACATGCCATGGAGTGCATGTGTTATTGAATTGTTCCTAGTTTGTTGTTGGCAATAAATTAAGACCCTAGGTTTAGTGTGGTTGCAAAAAAAATGTGAATATTTTCATTTTCAATATCATACAATAGGATAAGGTCTCACTCAAATCATTAAAATACAACTACTTGAACATATTTGAATAAACAAAAGAAACATAGTAATGTAGCTTAACATTTATCACATAATATATTCCATAACAAACCAAGGAAAATATGAGGGGGAACCAACACACATTCTCTTATAAAGAACATACAAATACTAATAACTTAACATAAAATATAATATACAAATTCTTGAAGTACCATGTATTACCTTATTGTTATAATACTAGAAAAGTTTGTAGTATGTGCTAAAAAATAATTACGAAGCAACAAGAAATGCATACAAGGGTTCTCAGCATCATTCACGAGTTATCCTAATAAAATAATAATATATGTGAAAAATTATCTCCCTCTTTATTGAAATATGTCATAACATTAGGCAGTATGCTACCTTTTAAGGATTTGAATTACTAGTAGTAGTTAGAGAAATGAACAACATGAAATCCAGTTCTTCACTCTATTGGGAAATTCTTATTTATACTTGAAGGAAAACCTTACTAAACTCCCAACCAATACCTTTATTGATTGAAGTTATCTTAGAAATATGTGTTGTGTTTCATTTAGAATCCTAAACTCCTTGTGAAATTTGAATCCTCCAATATTAGCTAATTCAAATTCCTTAGAAGTCATCAAGGTTTCTTTGAGTGATGGTAAATCTTTAAGTTGTTGAAGGGCCAATATCCTTTGAAATTCTCATTAACTTGTGTCATAGGTGAGGATGATTCAATATTTCTCTAACCTTGTACATTCTTATCCTTTGAACCCATTTGGATTCATAATATATTTATGCATAAATAATCCAACTAGTTCATTAAAAAGTTACATCACATTCATATTCACTACTTTAGACAAATCATGCATATCTAGAGTCAAAATTCAAATCTTATCTTAGTTACAAATCATCCCTAATATAGTTCCTTGATTCAAGCCAAATAGTCTCCAACCCTTTAAAAGGAGAGAGGATATAGAGAGATCAAAGAGGATTTCTATTTATCTATTTTATTCATTATTAAGGCATGGATTAATATCTTCTTTTCTATTTCTTCTCTTTTTATGCTATGTATGGGACTTGTTTCCATAACATCTAAAATTATGTTTCAGGTGTCTCTTTTGACAATATTTACTGAGTCAGATCTATTTGTGACTAGATTTGGGTTTCAATTTGCAATTTGTATCAAGATTAGACTAACAAATATGTATCATGGTTTCCAAGCAATACCTTGCAATATTTTATGGTAAAAACTATAGAAAATGGGCTCAATATACTTAAATATTATTTAAAATTTAGGCCCTTTTGTAGTTTACCATGACCAAGATCTCAGATCTGAAGGATGACCAGTAGAAGTTTGATTTCTATGGGAATAAAGATGAGACCCTGGAAGGGAATGAGACCTACATTTTGAGGGGTATTCACTTTCATACAAGTGAGATCGACTATCTTGATTAGGTCTAGAAGAAACCAAGGGGTCTATTTGACAACGTCAATGAAATTTAAGACATGTAGGTTGAGAAAAAGTTGATCTCTCTATATCCTCTCTCCTTTTAAAGGGTTGGAGACTATTTGGCTTGAATCAAGGAACTACAACTACAATCAAGAGAATGTGGGATTTTTTGAACCCATTATTAATATATTCCAAGACATATTCGTTAGGCCAAGATTCAATTTTATACCCTTCATTAAATAAAATTTATGGGCATGCCATCAACATGAGAAAATATTCTAGTACACCATTAGGAACATTAACATTGTGAGACCCAATTATTTAAATATTAGTTCGATCAGAAATTGCAACTATATGAGTCAAATTATTTTGTTTATCATAAGAGGTAAATAGTGAAGCAGTACCAATCATGTGATTTGATACACTGGAAACCAAAATCTATTTCACACAAGATGAGGATTTACTTGGTTGAATAAACTAAGAAATGAGAGAAACCTATTCTCCTTTATAGGATTTCTTATTTTATTTAGAAAGATAATTACATCTCTTAAAGAAATTATTTTCAATGTGATTTATTTTGCTATATTGCTTGCATATTTTTCATATTTTATTCTATATAGCATCTACATTAGAATCATTAGAAACCTTGTTTGAAGTACTATAAACATTAGGAACTAATTTCATTTTTAGGAAATTTGTATGTATTCTTCTTTAAATGTACCAAGTGTTCCTTCCCAAAAATAATCCCAATTGACCATAGCAACATGTCATGTTTACAGTCCAAGCCTTTTTAGAAGTCTTCAAAATTTTCTTTTATTGAAGTTCTTTAGACATCGTAATGGCTCATATTCTATTTTTAGTGAACAAATCATAAATTGTTTCTCTACTAGAATAATGAGTTCCATATCATTCTTCTTATAACCACTACGAAAATTATTTAGTTTATCATATAACTCTTAAGTTCAGTAAGAAAATACTTGATCCTCTGAAAAATCTTAGGATGTAGTTAAAGTATTGTGTTGTCTAGATAATAAGAAGATATGTTATCAACTTTTCCATACATTTATGATATAATATTATATACCTCTATAGGATTATCCTTAGTTTCATTTTTTATTTATACGATATCAAATAGAATTTGACCAATAAGCCATTTTCCCTATTCACATTAGAGGAAATTTCAATTTAAAATGGGCCTTCCAAAAATGATACAAATTCCATGTCATCATGTATTAGCCAATCAAAATGCTTTAAAATTAAGAAAGGGAGCACCTCTTAAACAATTTTTTAATATAAATTTTGGGATAGGTATCATAAAAAAAACTACATTTTTTGTTCGTGTTTTCGACCTATCTCCCTGTGTTTTTACTCAAATTTCGATTGGGAGAGCTCATTGGATGCAAAATTAAATTTTGCATCCAATGAGTACCCACTTGAAATACTTTTGATGGGCCCAATTACCCCAAAAACAAGAAATACCTAAAAAAATGTGACCCCAAAAACAAGAAATACCTGAAAAAACGTGATGATGATGTCATCATCACGTTTTTTCAGGTATTTCTTGTTTTTGGGGTAGCAAGGCCCATCAAAAGTATGCCGAGTAGGTACTTGTTGGATGCAGAATTTAATTCCACATCAAACGAGCTCTCTCCATCAAAATTTGAGTAAAAACACAGGGAGATATGTCGAAAATACGAACAAAAAATTAGTTTTTCCTTTTCTTTCTCCAAAATTAATAAATATTATTTTATTATTTTAACTATTATTTTATTAATTTTCGTTAGGAGGCCCATTTTGAGTTGAAATTTCCTCTAATGAAACATTTTTCCCATACATCCAAGTTCTTTTCATCTATAGGTTTCTATATGACACCATTAACAATCCATGATATATTATTTCCCTAAAGAACATCAATTATCTTACATTTTCAAATAGTTTATTTAGAACCAATTAATTTGGAAACATTAACCACCTAACTAGTCATGATGCTTCTATATAATTAATTGATAGAATGATGTAGATGTACATAGCTTTGACCTCAAATATGGATTTTTTTTGTCTGAAAAATAACCAACTCCAAAAAAACAATTCTCCCAAAATTGAGTTAATATTAGCCAATTATGATGTTTTGAAGTTCCTAAAATGAGGATGAAGGCTTCCTTTACGAGAAAACACAAAAATTCTAATAAACTTAAATATAATTTTTTTAACTACCTACACCACTGTATATGTTGGGCCTAGGGACAGTAAGGTAGAATTCATGCAGAATTCTGCCTAAGTATGAAGAAGAGCTAAAGGAGAAGAGGAAGGAGATACAACCAAGGAAAAAACATAAAGGAGAGGGGGAATAATGTTATGACAGAGGAAGTAAAAGAGAATACGAGGAGGAGGAGAAGGTGCCAAAAGGAGAATCTGTGCCAAATAAGTAAGCCATGACATAAGGATGGAATAAGACACGAGATGGTAGGAAAGAATATCAGTAGAAGAAGCATGCAAATAGCATAATGGCTAGAAACCAACATTAAGGAATAATGTTGAGAAAGTGACATGCCTTAATGATCGTGGGTACAAGCTCGGATGGAGCCGACAGAAACCAAACACGTGAAGGCATATTTGTAAGTCAAGATAATAGTGTCTCTTGTTATGTGTTGCTAGAATAGGAAAGACAACATGTTCGATGGATATAGTAAGTCAGCTGAGATAGAGAAAGAAAAAGGAGTCTGTAATGAGTCTATATAGATTCTATATGGAGTCGGTATTGAGTTTGTATCAAGTAAATATGGGATCTATATTGAGTATGTAATAGGGTTATAAAAGAAGGAACCCAATCTGTATGCAAGTTAGACATTCATTGTTAGACATTGACGGATTAGACTCTCGAGCTAGACTCAGTAGAAACTCTCCCAACAATCCATCTGGTAGACTCTCGTTAGCTAAAAGCATGAGTTCTTGGTTAATGGATCTGTATAGCTGAGTGCATCAGAGTGAAGTATCTGCAACTGAGTGCACAGATGAGTAGGAAAGGTTGATTCAATGTAGGTTGTGTGCGGATCACTAGTAGAGGTAGAGTAGAAAGAGAAAAGATAGAAGATCATATAGCATTAGAGGGAGAAAGATTCTGTAAAATCAAAGAAGAATATCTTTAGTAGAGTCTGTATCTTAGTGCACAGACGAAAGATGCATCTATTTCCTCATGCCAAATGAAGAGCACCTTGCGGTTTTTGCCCAGATGGGTTTCCACGTTATATTCTATGTATATGTGTGATTGTTGAAAGTAGCTTAGATATATGTGTGATTATTGTAGTGAATGAATGACTGTAGGTCTGTTTACAAATGAATATATGTATGATGGTCGCATTGTATTACTATATATGATTATGTTGCATGTATATTGTTTATTTACTAAAGTTTTAGAAAGAGAGGTTGGGTTGTAGCTTAGTTGTTGAAGCACAATAAATACAAGTAATCCACCCATGGACTTCGTTGGAAGCCTTAGCATAGAGCCAATGTACTAAATCACCCTCCCACCCAAATTTGGGAATGTGGTTCTAGTAGTTACCCATCAAGAGAGATATCTCAAGTGAGACATCATTTGTATCGCAAGTGCTATCTGCTAAGCTTTGCTCTATTGGTCCGATATCTCGAGCTTTGTTGTGCTGAGCAAAAGGGATTGAACCTAGGTCAAGATCCTTGGGAAAAGGGAGAGAGAGAAAGAAAATCCAAGAAATGTTTCTGTTGATGGGACCCTGAATTGTTGTGGTGAGGGATATGTTGTGGAAACCCATGAAACCGGAGATCCAATATTGGGTGGAATCCAAAGAGTTAGAGTTCACATGAAAATAAAGTGAAGGATCTCGGTGGAACTAATTAGCAATGCGTTTGGAGTATAGAGTGTTTCTCATATTAGAAGAGCATGACTTGGAAACTATATCAAGGAAGAAGTTGCAGAACCAGAGGGAGATGAAGACAAGGCTAGACACAAGAAGAGTATGATTAAGTCCAACATGATCATTGTTGAATCCATCAAGGATCACTTGATCCCCCATGTTTTATTCTTGAAGACCCCTAAATGTTTGATGCATTAACAAATCTATTTGAAGGAAAGAACACAAACCAGAAAATGACTTTGAGAACTCAACTCAAGAATGTGAAAATGCAAATTTTAGAGACGATACAATCTCACTTTACAAGGGTCTCTCAGATCAAAGAAAAACTCGAAGCTATTGGAAAACAATTTGAAAAAGAAAGAAACACGACCGCCATTAGGGATGTGAGAATTCAAAAGTAAATTTAGAGAATAATTTACTTCAACAATTTCCATTATTATCTGATATGAGCCATAGAAACATGCAGAGAGATTTTATTTTCCTTGTTTGGGACTCACTTTCTTGTATGATCGGAGTTGAAGATAGAGACCTAATATGTTAAGCTTTTGTGACTACACTCAATTTTCTAACCAAGCCTCATCATGGCCATATTTTCTAGGTTAGATGAATACTTATGAAAAACTCACACAAGTTTATGAAGATTTATTGCTCAAATCAACACCCTCTAATTTTGATAAAATTGGCTAATCTAAGCATTAAAATGAGGGAGAAATATTAACATGTCTAATAAGTTGTTTTGTCTTGAGTGAAAGGTACTTTTTTAACAAGTTCATGATAAATGGGTTTAAAATTCAAAACCATTAATAATGATGTATATAGAGGGCTTGGTGCTCTTGATTAAATTCCAATCCCATACTTCCATACATGATAGAATCATGTCTTGAAATGCTCCAATCCTACCAATCTTTAAAGACTGAAATCATGAAATTTTCTAGGTTTGTTGAATTCTGAATGGGATATGTATTTCTACTTTCTTCATATTAAGTTCAATGAGGTTGGAACCACTCAAACATCCTAGAATTATTAATGCTAATGTTAAAAATTCAAGTCAAATGATAGAAAAAATAAGGATAAAGGAGAATGTCAACCTTTTCTTTAGTAATTTAATACTGCTAGTTATAGATTCCAACAACAATTAAAGTGGTGGGGGAATTGGAAAAGAAGACGAGAGTAATATAAAAAATTGAATTTCTTTTTTATTTTCATTTTTGTACTGAGAGCATCGAGGTGCAATCTAAATCCTAATATGGATGAGATGCGCCATGCTTGTAGTTTATAAATAAAAATGAAACAAAGGTTGAATTCTGCACAACCATAAATTATAGGAGATGTTGAAATGGAAGGGTAGCAATGAGTTTGAGTTTTGTGAGTAGGCTACTGCATCCTTCAAAAAATTTACACCATTATTAAAACACTATATATGAAAAGTAACTAATGATAAAGATAGAGTCGTGAGAAAAATGGCGTCACAGGCTAGTGAAAACTAAATACAGTATAACAATGTGAGTAGAACTTTTATAGGCAAAGTTAATGGCGGTAAATGTTGATAATATGGGCTCAAATAAACACCCTCCAATTTTGATAAAATTGCCTAATCTAAGCATTAAAATGAGGCAGAAAGCTTAACATGTCTAATCAGTTGTTTTCTCTTGAGTGAATGGTACTTTTTACTAAGGTCATGATAGATGAGTTCAAAATTTAAAACCATCAACAATGGGGTATATAGAGGGCTTGGTGATCTTGATTAAATGAAAATCCCATATTTCCATACATGATAGAATCTTGTCTTGAAATGCTCCAATCCTACCAATCTTTAATTACCGGAATCATGAAATTTGCCAGGTCTACTGAATTTTGAATGGATATGTATTTCTACTTGCTTCATATTACGTTCAATGAGGTTGGAACCACTCAAGCATCCTGGAATTATTAATGATAATGTTAACAATTCAAGTCAAATGTTGGAAAAAGAAGGATGAAGGAGAATGTCAACATATGCTTTAGGAATTTAATATTGCTAGTTATAGATTCCAAAAACAATTAAAGTGGTCAGGGGATCAGAAAAGAAAACGAGTAATAGAAAGAATGAACTGTATTTTTTTCTTTTTTTAGTTTTCGTATTGAGAGAAACAAGGTGTAGTCCAAATCCTAGTATGGATTAGATTTGTCATGCTTGTAGTTTATAAATGAAAATGAAATAAAGGTTGAAGTCTGCACAACCATAAATTATAGGAGATGTTGAAATGGAAGGGTAGCAATGAGTTTGAGTTTCATGAGTAGGATAGTGCATCCTTCCAAAAATTTACACCATTATTAAAACACTATATATGCAAAGTAATTAATGATAAATATAGAGTTGTGCAGAAAATGGGGTCATAGGCTAGCGAAAACTAATTATAGTATAACACTAAGAGTAGAAAATTTACAGGCAGAGTTAATAGTGGTAAATGTTGATAATCTGGCATCCTAAGTGCACTCTTCTTGTTTCATGTGGTTTCTATTAAAAAATAAATTGACAATAATTAATAACTTGATGAAGTGATGGAATTCCCCTTTAGAATATCTTGATGTAACAAACATTAGTAAGATGGGAAACCCCTCACCTTCATCTACCTCCTTGTGGCCTTATCAATTGTGGAAACCAGTATGATGCTTTTCCCTATTGGCATCTTACTAATTTTTAGATTATAAATAATGCACATAATATAAATCCTTTGTGTTGGTGTTCATTGTTAAAATATTCATTAGATCATATATGATGCACATAGTAGGAATCTTCTTTTAGTAACCATTTATGAGTGCTTCTCTTACCATCCCATTGCTGAAAAAAATCACATCATTAATGAATATCAACATTTATGTGGCAACACACACATCCTCAACTGGATTCTACAACTATTTCTTAAGAACATCCCGTATTCTTTGTCCTTCTCAAGTTTAGGTTCTTAGGTATGCATCAATACATTATCTTGTTCTCTAAGGCCTTTTTGCATACCACTTTAATAGATTGCATAATTGTTTAGGATTTTTGTTTCCTAATCACAGTATATTTTTGTGCTTATTAGTGTGTTTGGAAAAATAAATTGGATTTTAAGCATGAGTGTCTTTGAATATTATTTTCTTTTATTATAATTACATATGATGAAATCTGTGTGGATATTGTTCCTCTTTCTGATTCTTAAAGGCTGCTAGATCAATGGAAGAGTGCATACCTTACAAGCAGGAGGTTGGTGGTTCGATTCCTCCATGCCTTAGTGATATTGCAATGTATTTCCAAAGGTAAAAAATCTAGTAGTGCAATATGGCTGCAATATTAGATGCAACACTAAATGCAAAACATGATGTAAAAGTGGACGTCACACCAAACACAAAAGTGGATGTTATGTCAAACACAAATGTGGACACAAAATGGATGTAACACTAAACACAAAATTGGATGGAAAAAGAGACTCAACGCTAGACACAATTAATGACTCAAAACTAGATGCAATAATGGGCACAAAACTAGACACAATAGTAGATGCAAAAGTGGACTCCTAACTATATGTAAAATTGGACATTAAATTGAGAACAAAATATGGTGTATCGATGGACATAAAACCAGGTGTAACACCAGGTGCAAAACTAGAAGCAACACTTGGCTCAAACAAAAACTTAAAATGAGACACAATATTGGATGCAAGATGGGATGAAACATTGGATGTAAAACTAGACATAATATTGAATGCAAGATGAAATGAAACATTGGACACAAAATTGGATGTAATATTAGATACAAACATGTGTGCAAAACTAGACACAACAGTAGATGCAAAAGTGGACTCCTAACTAGACGTAAAATTGGAAATTAAATTGAGAACAAAATATGGTGTATCGATGGACATAAAACCAGGTGTAACACCAGGTGCAAAACTCGAAGCAACACTTGGCTCAAACAAAACCTTAAAATGAGACACAATATTGGATGCAAGATGGGATGAAACATTGGATGTAAAACTAGACATAATATTGAATGCAAGATTAAATGAAACATTGGACAAAAAATTGGATGCAATATTAGATACAAACATGTGTGCAAAACTAGACACAATACTAGGCACAACACTGGGTGCAACATTGGGCTCAAACATAGATGAAAAAGAGACATGAACCAGGATGCAACACTAGTTGCAAGCCTAGATGCAAAATACGACGTAAAATGAGATGAAACATTAGGCACAAACATGGATAAAAAAATACGTAAAACAAGATGCAAAATTAGATGAAAAAGGGGATGCAACATTATAAGTAAAATTGGATGCAAACCTAGATGCAGAATTAGACACATAATTTAGTGCAAAATTGGGTGCAAGACTTGATGAAAAACTAAGAAAAAATAAGACGCAACATTGGATGCAAAATTGAGTGTCAATCTGGGTGCAAACAAGGATGTAACAAAGGACGCAAAAAAAGATGCAATACAAGATGTAAAATTGGGTGCAAATAAGGGTGTAACAAAAGATGCAAAAATTTGGGCGCAAAAATGGACACAAAAATGGATGTTAAAAAGGATGGAACACAAGATGCAATATATGTTAGGATTATTAATCATCCCTTTTCCAATTTGGTCATATGTCTAAATTGGGAGTCCATCCAGTCTATTTTTAGTCACTAGCACCATTAGGTCCACTTGGCCTAATTGGGGCACACATTTGAGTTACTAAAGTGTGGGGAAAACTAATTAAGGCCTACTACCATTGATTTCACTTGCATGCATCAGTTTAGTAGCCTCCTAAACCAAACCCTACAATTCAGGAGCCACTCGGAGTGCCGATACCAACCAAGGTCAGTTAAGTTGAGTTGGTGACTAGTCAAGCTAAGTTAGGATTCAGTTACATTCAGTTCTAGTCCTCTACATTTAGTTAGTGAAAGGTTTGCATGGATCCATGTAGGAGAGGCACATTTCTCACCTACCTCAGTTAGTTATCCTTAGTCAACACTGAATTAGACACTTGAGTTGTGTTTTATAACTCCGATGAACTCCGGTGATGATTTAGACAAGGTCAGTTAACCATTGAGTTCTCCCATAATTATTTAGACAAGGTATTAGTTACCTACAGTCGAGTAATTTCCTCATGTGGATTCAAATTTCCTGTGACTATTTAGACATTGTACTTCATTGTAATTATTATCTAATTACTTTTTTTATTAATGAAACCATTCACAGCTGCAAGCCATTTTTGCACTGTTTCATTCTTCAATTGCTAAGTAAATTATGTGATATATCTTGTTAGTTGTGTGTTTGTCCACATATCTATGTGCTCAATTTAATATGGTATCAGAGCCTTGGCAGAAAAGGCATTTCTCCTCCTCAAATCTCCAGCTGGATCATGTTTTGAGCAAAATTGTTCCTTCCAGTGCTGCACCAGAAGCGAAGAATTTACCACTTAATACCCGAAGCGAAGGAATTGTTGATCAATATTGCTTTCTTAACTAATTTGAGTGTGAATAAAATTCCAAAAGTGTAGGATTTCGACCTTACGGTTCCCCTTTTGTTTTTTTTCAGGTACAACTTCGAATGGATTCATCAATTTCTCTTCTCACCCTATTCTCAAACTATTCAGAATGGAAGATGAAGATTATTGCATCTCTGAAGAGAAATGATCTCTATGAGGTGTCTATTGGACTTGGTGAAGAGTTCTTTAAGAGTGAGGATGACTGGCTAAATGAATGCAATGCATCTTATGGAACAATGTGTATGGCCCTTTCTCCTAACATGTGCTACCTCAAAAGATCTCTTAAAAACCCAAAGGATCTCTGGAAAATATTGGACAGAACCTTTGGAATGATTGATGAGAATCATAATAGAAATTTGGAGAGCACATGCAGCACCATAAGCATCCTTGATCCAAAAATCTCAGCCTCCACTCTCTCTGATGAATTTGTTCAAGATGAAGAAGAAGAGGAAGCTTCTACACAGTCAATTCAAATTGAAGACAATCTCCTTGCAATGACTCCTTATCCTGATGCTATGGAAGTTTATGAGATCTCTGATATCGCATCTCCTCATATGGCTGAAACAGAAGAATACATTTGAATCTCTGATATTAAATAAAAATACTTCTGCACTTCCATGCAAACATTCACCGGTGATTTTCCTTTCAATTCTGTGCAAAATTTGCCTGTAATTGCTTCCAAAAGTGAAGAGGAATTTGATTTTTCTCTCTCTAATGTTGCTGCTGGTGTGAAAATATGTAAAACCTTGGATATTTTGGAAGAAATATGATATTATAAGACTGATCCATTCACTCCCCATGATCTATATCTTCCAGCAAATTCCTGCAAGATTGTATGCACCAAAATTCAGAATTTTTAAGAAGAAGAAAACTGTGCATCTACCGTCTCGGTGGACCATGCTCCTGGATCTGATATGAACCTTATTGGATATAATATGATCCTATTTATATATTATCTGATATTTCTTGGTTAAATATTTCAGTTTCATAAGATTTCAGTACTGCTTGTAGTTGTTCTCATTAATTTTGTGAAGAAACAAGTACCGCAAGTCTCCTTCAAAATTGTTGCTGGGGATTTGATTTCATTTCACAGTTTTGGATCTGATATGAACCCATTTAGATATGATTTACTTTATTATCTGATATTATTTTGTTCAAATTTTAAAATCCAAGAGCCTTCAGTCATGCTTGTTGCTGCTCTCACCAATTTCGGTGTGAAAAATCAAGTACCGCAATTCTTCCTCAAAATTGCTGCTAGGGATTTGGTGTTAGTTTCCTCTTATGAGGTTGCTGATGTTTTATTTTGTGAATCATTATATATTTTTGAATATATATCAGACCATGGATCTCAATCATTCTCTCTCCACATTCGCATTGCCTCTTTACCATTGATCACATGCTCATCTTCTCACAGAACTAGTAAAGAGGAAGACATTCTGCATCCTCCTAAACACTTGCTCCTAACACTTGGGGCTGATTTTACTGCTCACATTTTTCTGTTCATGGCTGAAACATATCAGTTTCTTGATTGTTCCTCACATGTTTTGAATCCTCAATAACCTTTTCTCACTTATCAATTGACTTCAGTTGCTCTACATGGATCCAATGTTCATCCGGCAGTTGTCTATATTTCTGATTTAGTTGAACATATTATTCTTCTTCCAAAGAGGAAGATTCCTCTAGACATAATGATGGATAGGTTCACATGCCAGGCCCCAGGATACCTATGTATAGAAGAAACAGATTGATCCTGATTCTACCTGTTTAATTAGGGGGGGAGGGGGGGAGGGGATTTTTTCCCATGTGATTTTTTCCCCAGCTCCTTATATTGAGCAATTACTTTAATTTACTTGATGTAATGGGTGACCTATGGTCTTAGTCACCAGGTCCCACAGATTGTCCAAGTTATTAATAAAGAGGGGTGTTAGGATTATTAATCCTCCCTTGTCCAATTTGGTCATATGTCTAAATCAGGAGTCATGTCTAAATCGGGAGTCCATCCAGTTTATTTTTAGTCATTAGCACCATTGGGTGCACTTGGCCTAATTGGGGCACATGTTTCAGTTAATAAAGTATGGGGAACACTAATTGAGGATTACAACCACTAATATCACTTGCATGCATCAGTTTAGGAGCCTCCTAGACCAATCCCTACAATTTAGGAGCCACTGGGAGTGCCGATACCAACCAAGGTCAGTTGAGTTGAGTTGGTGACTAGTCAAGCTAAGTTAGGAGTCAGTTACATTCAGTTCTAGTCCTCTGCATTCAATTAGCACTAGGTTTGCATGGTTGCATGTAGGAGAGGTTCATTTCTCACCTACCTCAGTCAGTTAGCCTCATTCAACAATGAATTAGACACTTGAGTTGTGTTTTAGAACTTCGATTAACTTCGGTGATGATTTAGACAAGGTCAGTTAACCATTGAATCCTCCGATAATGATTTAGACAAGGTCTTAGTTACCTATAGTCAAGTAGAGTCTAATCAATTCAAATTTCCTCATGTGGATTCAAATTTATTGTGGCTATTTATCCATTGTACTTCATTGTAATTATTATCTAATTACTCTTTGATTAATGAAAAGCATTCACAGCTGCAAGCCATTTTTGCATTGTTTCATTCTTCAATAACTGAGTAAATTGTGTGATCTATCTTGTGAGTTGTGTGTTTTTCCACATATATATGTGCTCAATTTAATAATAGATGATGTTTTACAAAATTTTACAATAGCGTAGAGTTTAGCACCGGATTGTTCACCACAATTGGGAAAAAATTACACTAAAATCCGGTGCTAAATCCAATTTTTGTTGTAGTGTAAATAGTGTGGTTGGGGCAATACATCTACATGGACATTCACAATATTTTCTTTTCCAAGTTTCCCATTGTGTTGATGAATGGTTATCTAATTTGGAAACCCATCAAACAAATTTCCAAGACGGAGAACCGAGGGAGTGGAATCCTCAGTTGATTGAGAAACTTAAAAGAGTAGAAAACCCTGTATCGAGGGATATGGATTTTTTGGGTAGATAGTATATTAGAAGGATACATCACTGATTTTGATGTTGACACAATAATCTAATACAATGAGGCGGAGATAAAAAAAAAAATTCAAGGCCCACGTAGTAGATATCTATCATCTTTAAAAACGTGGATAAAAATGCTTGTATGTGAAAAAGGAATTATGCGAATGTAACAAGACTGTATAGAAATAAAGTGGCTATGTATCAACAGAACCTTACAATGAGATGTTCCCAGGAGGTAGTGGAATTTAATTAGAGTTTTGATTTTTAATAAACGAAAGAAGATTTAGGTCCAACAAGCAAAGAAAAAATATGTTAGGAAGAGGGAGTTCTAGCACAGATCGAGAAGAAGAAGGCTACGAGCTTATGTCATACTTAGATGAAGGGTCTTATGACAAAGAAGAGAAATATCAACCAATATCTGAAGGAGACGAAGAGTTAGAAGAGTCGACTAAAGCTCCAAAATGAGAATGAGGTTACAACTTGCCTACAACACTGCATACTTTTCCAGAGGTAATATCGAGAGACCTATTTCCAAGTAATTCTGTAAATACGAGTATTACTAACACTGTAAATAGTGGGCAAGGAAGTCTCACTATAAAAAAAATTGTTCTAATTGTACCAGCAACAAATACAATGGTTGGAGCTGACATTAAGTTACCAATATTTAATGAAAAGGGGTTGGAAGACCCAGAACAACATTGGCTCCCTTGTGAAGTTGTATGGATTGTGGGACAGATCTAGGATGAGAATATCAAGGAAGAATAGATTATCATGACTTTGCGAGGTCGTGCGCTTGACTTGTAAATGAAATTTTTTCCATAGTACCAGTAGGAGTTGTCCCAAAAACACTCAACGTGATTCGAATGGGTTTGATAGACGAGTTCAAAAATCCAAAGTCTCAATCACAATGCATCACCAAAATCAAAGAGATTAAGCATCTACCAACATAATATGTTGGGAACTTGACCAAATATTTAATACATTGATGGCCAAAGTGAGCTTCCAAATTTTGGATGTACAACACAAGGAATGGTTTATTGCCACCTTGTTACCACATATCCGAACCCCATTGATGCAACATAAGATTGTGTCATGGATAGAGGATATGGAAATAGAAATGAAATTAGGAGCCTCGCCGATTGGAGATATTGGCTCAAGAATGATGCAAATTCAGTCGCGGTTGGCCAAACTTATAGTGAAACTCCAAGACATTAAGAGAGGAAAGGAAGTTCAAGAATAACTATGGTGTACAATATGCAGAACAAACGAACACCATAAATAAAATTGCTCGGCACTCATGAACTATGTCGCACCAAGTGCATTGAACCTGTTAAACACCCAAGGAATGCCTTGGTGTAGAATATGCTCGACTAGGGGCCACAAGTCTAAAGAATGTCTGTAATTACAAAAGATTGTAAGCACACCTGCTAGTCTGTATTGTAAATTTTGTAGATCAGTAGGTCATGATGAAAAAGACAGCAGAGCATTTCTGCTACTGCATGAAAAGACGATGGATACCTACCTGATGAAAAATGATGAGCAAATGCAAGTTGAATGAGCACAGCCTCAGTATCATCCTGCACAATATTAATAAGAGAAATGTACTCAACCACAATGCTGGCAGAATCAGTATCCTTAACAACAACAATACCCTCCAAAAAGCGGGGTGGAAACTTTAGAGGTTGATGACAACAATAAGGAGGAGGATTTATTCGAGGAAGAGGCCAAGTCATATATTATAATTGTGGGCAGCCAGGAATTTTTTCCTGATATTGTCAAAGTCCTACAAAAAATTGTACATATTGTAAAACATTTGATCACACTGTCGAACAGTGTCCATAGCTCATTGCGAAATGGTAGGCTAGAACTATCGTAAATCCCAACACAGTGCAGAATCAGAACCCGAATCCCAATCAAAATATTTTGATTATTTTTGTTGGACCAAGAGAACTTCACATTGATTTAGTTACAAGAGGAGGTGTTGCGATAGGAGCATACCAAAATACATAGCAAGAATAACCATAGGTGAGACCCACAACTAGAATTTGTTGATGTTAATCAATTGTTGAAATATGGACATGTCAATACCATGCCTGAATGATTTGAGCAGCTAATCAAGAAGCCACTAATGGAAAAGATTAGTAAACTTAAATAATTTTTCAAAATTTGTTTAGCACTAATCAATGATAAAGATGTTGTTGTAGAACTGACAACACTAATAGAAGAAACCCCAAAAGACATGCGATCTGAAAAAAGAGTTAATCATATCGGGAAAAAGATAAAGACAGGATGAGAAATGCGAATGACTGCACAGATAAGAGATAATTATGATATGGATTATACAATATTAGATTTGAGCTCAGATGTCAACATATTGACAAGACAAACATGGGATAGCATGAATAAGCTGCGACTAGACTGGTCTCCTATTCAACTAAGGCTTGCAAACCAGTCGAAGGTTCTACCAATTGGTAGACTAACTCAAGTTCCTATATAAGTCGAAGGCTTAAGAAAATATGTCGAATTCAAATTTATTGACATTGTCGATGACACAAATCCATATCTTTCACTACTAGGAATTGATTGGGAAATAGACAACCAAACCATTATGAACTTCATGAAAAGGATCTTATCATTTGAAGATTCCTGAAATAAGAGTGGTTGCGCCAATTGATCTGCTCAAAGGACAGAGATATGTTGAGCCTGTACATAGTGAAGGGAAAGATAATTATCTATATTGGTTGTATAATATCATGTCTTCAAAAGAAGATTATATTAATTTAATAACTAATGGAAAACTAAGTTGTTGAAGTGTAAATTCATGCACGTCTGACTCAGGCGATGCCCTGGAAAATTGGCAGAATAAGCTACATGAAGTCTCCATGCAAAGATGTGTAAGAATCACAAGAGATATCTGAAGGGTAGGAGCCGAAGAAAGCATGCTTCCTACATATGAAGGATTACCTAAACTTGTATCTTTTCTAGTAAAATCTAAAGAAAAAGTCACAGAATTACAACGATTGTCTGCTTTGGACTATGTGTTGAAATCTATGCCTACTAGATGGTGGGGTACACACAAAGAGTCTATCTATGAATGGCCACAGTGTATAAGATTAATGGAGATCAGATTTGGGGAAGAGATCAGTTTCCCTAATCAGAAATATACACGACTGACAGATCCTGTGGAACATATTGAGCACTGTCGCAGGAATTGGCAAGAATATCCACGAGAAGAATGGGTTCATCGATTCATCCACACTTTGAAAATGGTACCAAGAAGTTGGTACACATCAATAGAGATGTGACGAGGAACCGTTGAATGGGAAATATTAGCTCTAAGCTTCACCCAGACATTTGAGTTTGCAAGTTAACACCCAACAATCGATGTTGCATTACATATAATAAAGGAAAAGACTTTGAAGAAATCCCAGTTGCAGACACGAATTTCCATCAATGCCACATGATTGTACACAACTGGATGGAGTGTTATAATATCACAGGAGATCCAGATGATGATGACCCACTTGATATAAATATACCTGAGTTAGAAGGTATACGTACAGTAGAAGGAGATTTTATTTCCACCAACCAGTTTTTAAAACCACTCAAGGTTAAGAAAGTAAATATTGGATCTGTCGAAAACTTGAAATTTGCTAATATTGGATATTACTAGGAAGAGGAGACCATGGGAAAGATCACTGACTTACTACATGAATTTCAGGATCTATTCCGTACAATTTTTTCTTAAATGAAAGGCATAGTTGGGGACCTTGGGAAAATGAAGATACCCTTGCATCACGTTGCAAAACCGGTCAAACAATGGACATACAGATTAAACCCGCATTACAAAGAGAAAGTTAAAGTTGAACTTGATTGAATGCTAGAGGCGAGTGTAATAGAACCCATTGAAGAATCAGAATGGATCAACCCAATTATAGTACAAGAAAAGAAAACTTCAAGAAAAGTGAGAATTTGTGTTAATCTCAGGAAATTAAATGATGTTTGCTTGCATGATCCATTTCCGACTCCATTCATAGATTAAGTATTGGATAGTGTTGGAGGGCAAGAAATGTATTCATTTACATATGGATTCTCGAGTTACCATCAGATAAGAATTGAAAAAAAGTATTGATACAAGAATACCTTTGTGACGGAGTGGGGATGCTACCAATACACTGTAATGCCCTTTGGACTTGAGAATGCACCTGCAATATTTTCTAGAATTGTAGTTGCTGCATTTAAAGATTTTATACATAAATTTCTTGAAGTCTACTTTGAGGACTGTACAATATTCACTCTTATAAAAGGTCACATAGAAAGTCTTAGGATGATGCTGGAAAGATACTGCCAGTATCAAATTGCCCTCAATTTGAGAAAGTTTATTTTTTGTATGCCTTTTGGGGCTCTATTATGCCACGTGGTCTTCCATGATGGAATTTTGGTTGATCCAGCTAAAATCACCATCATCCTTGACTTACCACCACTAACCACATTTAAACAGTTAAGAGCAACACTAGGACATACGAGATACTACATAAAGTTTATCAAAGGATATGCACAAGTGACTACCCTGATGGAGAGATTGTTGAAAAAAGACACTAAATTTCAATGGACATATGAATGCCAAGAAAGTATGGATAACCTGAAAAGCAAGATGGTTTTTGCACCCATACTTGTATTTCCAGACTGGAAAAAGAATTTCATGTTCATGTTGATGCATCCTCTGTTGCGCTTGGAGTGGTATTGATGTAACCATGGGAAGGAGAGATTGATCACCCCATTTCTTTTTCTAGTAGGAATATATCAACTACAGAGAAGAATTACACTACAATATAGAGGGAAGGACTTGCAATGGTTTATGCATTGCAAAAGTTTAGACATTACTTGCTGGGTGGATGTTTCAAAATGTACACTGACCATTCTGCACTAAAAGTTTTGTTCAATAAGCCAGTGTTGGGGGGGAGATCTGTCGATGGATTCTCCTCTTCCAAGAATTTGAATTTGAGATTATTTTCAAACTGGTCTAATTGAACTTGGGACCAGACCAACTATCAAGAATTGAGAGTGGAGAATAACCTACTAGTCTGGAAGATAATATTCCTGATGTGCAACTATTTGTGATAACCACCTTTGATGATAAATATGAAGATATCATACATTTCCTGAATATGGGTTTTGCACCAGCTGAATTTAAAACAACACAAAAGAAACAATTAGTAATGCAAGCTGCAAATTTCCAATTGATTGCTAGCCACTTGTATAAATTGGGACTTGACCAGATACTTCGACGTTGTGTTTTAGAACATGAGCGACCTATGATTTTAAGTAAATCACATGCTGGTGTCACAGGAGGACACTATGCAGGAAAGGCGACCATATGCATGATATTACAGGAAGGGTTATGGTGGCCCACTATGCATGCAGACGCTCAGGATTACTGCCGCAATTGTGATGTCTGTTAAAGAACAAGCAATTCATCCTGAAGAGATGAAATGCCATTAGTACCATAAATAACATTACAGGATTTTGATAAATGGGTTGTTGACTTCGTGGGACATATTAGTCCAAAAAGAAAGTGCACAGAAGCTACATTATCATTTTGACTGACTACCTAACTAGATGGGTAGAAGATGTGCTAGTAAAGGATTGTACTGCTGCAACAATGATGAAGTTCTTATTTGCAAATGTTGTAACAAGGTTTTGGTGCTAAAAGATATTAATTAACGATCAAGGTATGCACTTTCTTAATCAATTGATTGAAGAAATAACTAATGAATTTCAGATACAACATAGAAGAAAAACTCCATATCACCCATAAGCAAATGGAGCGATCGAAGCATTTAACAAGACTATGGAAAACGCGCTAACCAAATTATGCAATACGCAAAGGGATGACTAGGATCAGAATATTTATGCACTACTATGGGCATATTGCACAAGATGCAAGAAGTTACCAGGACAAACACCATTCAAGTTAGTATATGTACAAGAAGCTTTCATGCCTGTGGAATATATTGTACCAAGTTTAAGAGTGGCGACGCTCACAGAAATGAGAGATGTTGATGTTGTTGAAGAAAGATTGCTTCAGCTAATCCATTTGGAAGAAGAATGTTTCATTGCAGTATTTCACCAAAATGTAGAAAAGAAAAGGCATAAGGTATGGCATGATAGACACATTAAGAATAAGCAATTTTTCAGTTGGAGGCCTTGTTCTTATGTATGAAAACAATTTTTTCAATAAACCAAGCAAGCTGAAGACACATTGGTTGGGACCATATGTAGTTAAGGAAATCCCTAATGGAGGAATAATGAAATTGGAAAAATTAGATGGCACAGAAGTGAGAGGGATAATCAATGGGATCCGATTGAAGCCTTATTTTGATAACTGTGACTAGGTCAGACAAAACAAAAATTATGATGATGAGGAAGGATGATTCCTGTCGCAAGGAGCACGGCGAGGAAATTGTGAAACTAAAAACAATGTGGTGTTGGAACCATTATTTAAAAGGCATATTAATGTGACAATTGTCAATTATTAGATCTGCAGACACCAAAAGAATTCGATGGTCACCTCCGCCATAGGTATCATGAAATCACAACAAAAAGGGGTGGCATCATTGGCACCTAAACATAATAACATGCAGTGGTTACCCACATGATGGATCATGTTGTCATTATGCTACACAATGATTGCACGTGTACATATTTGAAAACTTCAACACCTAGATAATCCTTCTACTTCCCCTCGTGTTCAAGTTAAAACCCATTAAATGTGATAGCAAACTGTTAGAGGAATGTTCAGAGTTAAGGAAATATTACGGGAGAAGTATGCTGACTGTAAATTTTATTGCTAATTCCCTTGGGGGATCTGTGAATACTATTTTTATACTTGTTATAGTTAAGGAAAATTTTACCGGATCAGTTCCACCGCAAGCTGGTAGGCGTTTCGAAATTAATCCAATGCCAGGCCTCCTTGCAACAACGTTCCCAACCAACTTAGCAAGGATGGCCTTGAAGAATCCTTCTGATATCTGCAAGAGACAAACTATCTTAAAATAACTGAGAAATAATGTAGAAGTGGTGGACATATTTCAAAGACCAGAGGACATCCCAGTGAAGCCTCCATTTGAGACTATGGAATTAGTTTCCACGGTGCATAGTATCCATTGCTAGAACTTGTCGGTCTGAATGAATGTTTGAACAACAACAAAAAGAAAAAAAGGCTAATTGTAATGTCCCTGACCCACCGACCGATGAAGAGGATGCTACCATACCATTAACTATCTAGGAAACTAGCCCCATGAACATGTACATACATAAAAACTGAAATGCTTCGAAGTAAAACATGAAGAGATGCATAATTATTTAGGATACAGTGAAAGCAAAACATACATTTAGGCATTCAACATGTTCATCATAATTCATTAAACATCAAATATGATTGCAGAGATTGAACAGAAGAATACTTATCTTATGAAGGACTTGTCTCGCAACGAGCTACGTCGCTGCAATGTTCCACCCAACCATAGGCCAGTGTGCTCCTTAATCTCTTAGGAACACTGCCACCCACAAGTTGGGCATGATTCACCAAGGGATAAGGAACTAAGGAGGCTCACACATAGCCAAAGGTACACAAATAATCCAAGCCAACACAGTTGGGTTTATTAGGCCATCAGAGAGTTGGGAAAAGCTAAATTCTAAGCTGGTGGGCTCATTGAAGAGCTAAGGACACCTACACCAGAACTAGCCTGACTTTTAGGACACCCACACACACCCAACACAAGGAATCAGTCCCTTATCTGCACATAGTCCCTCGGGCCCTGACTTCCCTTCCAGTGCTATTCAGGGGTTGTGGAGAAGAAAGCCAGCCCTTTAGCTCTGTCTATGTGGCTCCCAAACACACCAGGTTTATCAAGAATACCAAGCCTTTAGTCCCACTCCAACACAGTCCAAAGACCAACCATTGCATACACACAACAAAACAAGAAATTCACAGCTCTGGGGAAGAAAATCAAACACCACAGAACAACTAAGGTGACAATTTGGGTAATACGCAGCTCTGACTGGGAATTTCAATTCTTGAGTCATTCTTGGCCCTATCGTGGCCAAAACGACTCAATAAGAACCCACAGCAACCCAAAAACGTAAAATGAACCCACAGGAAACCAAAATCGTGGGGAAACCAATGGAAATCGATTTCTCAACTATGTGAGGAAGGAAAAAAACCCCACATGGAGGTGAATTGACACAATTAGACCCACAATGAAGAGAAATACACACAGCAAAATCCCCAAGCAAAAAAGTCACACACACAACAAAATCTTGCATGTGAGGTCGCTCTCCCCGCTCTCTGCGTGAGTAAAATGCCAAGACCTGTGCATGAGGAGAAGAACAACTGTCTCTGCATGAGGATGGGAAAGAATGCAAGAATTCCCACATGAGGGTTAAAGAGTCTGTTGGTGGAGTGTGTGTGTGGGAAAGGACTGGCAGTCCTGCCACACACCACTACACAGCAATAACTGCCTAACTAACATAAGATTTTTTTAGTTTGGTAGTTGACTGATTGAGACAAGGAAAGGTGAGTAAGTCAAAAGGGGGTGACAACTAAATGGGTTTAACAGCTAACACTTGGCTTTTCCCCATTGGCTCAAGGTTTAATAATTCCCCCTCCTTATCCTTAGAAAAATCATGCCCTTTTCATTATGGTTGCATTAACATAGTTGGTTGGGGTTTATTTTAATTAAAATGCATATTTACATGATGCCAAAATTATAATGTGCCGGATATCACGATATACCATCGGCAATGATTTTAATCACTAGAACACTAAACACTAAATCGATGATGGGGATTTTGCCTTTAGCTCCACACCACAATTAATTACAATATATGCATCATATACATTTAATGCAAACGGGGTCAAAACCAGGGTGTTACATTCCCCTTCCCCTTCAATAGCACTATCCTCAGTGCTTTACAAAATTTAAACAAAATGATACACTAGTATCGCCTTAGTGTTCCGCAGAATTGAACAAAAATAGATGTGTCAATTGCAAGGTATCCTCCAGCTCCCACGTAGCCTCTTCAGGCCTGTAGTGCCTCCATTGCACCTTTACCTACCCTATGGCTCGGTTCCAAAGCATTATGACCTTCCTGTCGAGGATGCGCATTGGCTCGATTTGGAACACTCCCTTAGGTTCCACCTAAATCACATCCCAATTTGTCACATGGTTATGATCATGTACATATTTCTTAAGAAAAGAAACATGAAAAACATTATGAGCTCTAGTGCTAGCAAGCAATGCAAGTCTATATGCAACTGGCCCTATTCTTTCAAGCACTTCAAACAGCCCACAATATCTTGGTGACAGCTTGGAACAACTTCCAAGCTTCAAGGAACTCTTCTTTTCCCTCACTCTGAGGTAAACATGATCCCCAACACCGAACTCCCTATTCACCCTATGCTTATCTACATAGTTTTTCTTTCTATCCTATGCTTCTTTCAGATTGTGCCTGATCTTTACAACCTCCTGCTCCATCTCCTTGAGCAATTCTGGACCAAGCACATACCTGTTCACTAGATTATCCCAAGTCACTAGTGTCCTACATCTTCTTCCATTCAAAGCTTCATATGGACTCATCCCCAAGGATGCCTATTGTCCATTGTTATAAGCAAACTTTACCAAGTGTAAGTAATCTTCCCACTTGGTTGGTTTGTCCATCACGTACATGCAAAGCATATCTTCAAGCACCTGATTAACTCTCTCTATATTGCCATCTGTCTGAGGATGGTATGCAGTGCTGAAGTTTAGCTTTGTAACCAAATCTGCAAACAACCCCTTCCAAAAATTGGAAGTGAACTTGACATCTCTGTCAGAGACTATTGCCTTAGGCAATCCATGCAATTTGAAAATCTCCTTCATGAATATCTTTGCAATGTCATCAGTCTTATGCGTAGAATTCACCGGTATAAAATGAGTTTCCTTTGTCAACTTGTCTACCACAACCATGATGGAATCATGTTGTCTCCAAGTCATTGGCAATCCTATAATAAAATCCATGGAAATAACTTCCCATTTCCATTCTGGAACTGGAAAAAGATGCAACAAACCTGCTGGGTGTTGATGCTCAACCTTTACCTGCTGACATTTTATGCACCTTGAAATGTATTCAGCCATGTCCTTTTTCATTCTTGGCCGAAAGTACTGCTTTTTGGCTGTAGCAATTGTCTTCTGCTATCCTGGGTGACCAGAATATGGAGCTTGATGGATTTCATCCATAACAACTCTCCTCAACTCTGCTACATTTGGAATATAAATTCTGCCTTTATAAGTAA
>LPNX010381539.1:105703-132715 GCA_001517045.1 Pseudotsuga menziesii
TGCCTTTTGGGCTTATTAGTTAATATATATATCTTTAAGCTTTCAAAAACTTATAATAAAATTTTATTCCAAGTTTTCTTTATAATCTAACCCTCATTTTTTAGTCTTTTGTCAAATATTTTCATGAGGAGATTCCTGTAGGAGCTTTGTTTTTCCTATTTTTGTCATTACCATTGGGATATGATTACGAGGTGATGGAAATGAATTATGGAAATAAAAAAGAGGGTTTTGTCCACAATAGATTCATGCACAAAACCCTCTCTCAGTTTTGCAACAGCTATTAGCGTTTGAGAGATTCGAATTCATATTTGTGGCCTATTTTCAGGGTTTGGATTATTTAATAATTTTCTGTTTTAGTCACAAATTTCCAACACGTATTACGATCAATTGAAGGGGAATTTGTAAAATACAAGAGACATTTTTGGTAATAACATACTCATTTAAGAAAACCCCTCTCAAGTTTTGTATAGGTGTCCGGGATCGAGAGATATGAAGGCGTCTTTGAGACCCAAATTTTCATAAATTCGGCAAATTTCCCCAAATTCAATTTGTTATTTTTGAGTTAATTGTCTTTAAATATTTTGAGTTATCATGTAACTAATTGATGTAACTGTTTCAAATTTCGACCTATAAGGTAGTTACGGAACTACTTTACCTTTGTAATGATAAAAGGAAGACAAACATATCATTTTGGGGGAGATTTTTCACTCAATGAGAGGCTTTTGGAGCTTTGATTTCTCAAGATAACATTTATAACTCTTATGTAAGTGGATGTTTGTTATTGATTATATATAAAATAATAAGCCCTTTTACCTATCATGCTTTTTAATTTCTGATCTGGTTGATTGCTCAGTCTACAATTTCATTTTCTGTTTAAAGGTTTACTCATGTAAATGCTTGTAGCCTGTGGGTGGAATTCGTATTTCATGTGTAATGTTTATGGCTTATTGGAATGTGTTTGATCCCGAGTTTATCCAAATCGCATGATTCAGTGCTGTATTAGCTTGTGGATGTTTATTTCCTCCTTGCTGATGAAGCTTTTAAAACCAAAACCCTAAAAACTATTTTTATTTAATTTTACTTTTGAGATTATGTTGGCTTGTTCTTCTAGTAGTCTAAGAACAATTTCTGGCACTAACATCTTTGTCGTCATTGCTGGGGACGAAGCTGAAGTATATATTCCCTCGGATATCATTATTGATCTGATTTTGAAAGGTGAACAAAGTCAGAAAATCTTTAATACTACAATTTTTCACCGGCAACTCCACAATTAAAGATTCCACTGCAAGGAGAATTTTGTTAACAGAAAAATGAAGAAGCCAAATGGAAAGACTAGGTATCAGATTATTACTTTCCTCCATGAGGTTTTGTTCTTATTCATCAGTTCTTTCCTGTCTTTCCCATTGCATGTCAAAAGAATTATTTTTTGTTTTTTCTATTCCGATGATCATAAACTTTTAGGTACATATCCCTCTTTCAAAGAAGAAAGTCTGAATTCTTCTTGTTTTATTGATGTTGATCCTATTCCTTCGTTTGAAATACATGTGCAGCATGATATACATATACCCATATCTCTTGAAGATGATTATTTTGGTCATATTGTAGAGAATAAACCTAATCTATTACATTCTACCATCACTGCCGAAACTTGCGAACAGCTTGTTGAACCTCATTTTCAACTCACATATTTTCAGTCTAGACTTAGACAAAAGATGTTTAAACCTCTTAGGTTTCCATCTCTCTTACATCCTTACCCTTCCTACTTTGTTGAATATCTTCCCCATTTTACTGGAAAAGACCATATTACAACAGAGAAGGATTTAGGATATTTTCATAATTTCATTGATAATTTTGAAATCATGCATGAGGATGTTTTCATGAGGTTATTTTCGAAATCCTTTGCTGGAGATGCTGGGTTTTGGTTCTGAAATTTAAACGCTGATTCAATTGGATCATGTGAAGAGTTACATGATGTCTTTTTGAAGTATTGGGGTAAGAATAAATCTTATGATCAATTTCTTTCCGAATTTTATAGTTTGAAAAAGGAGAATGATGAGCCAAATACTAAATTTAATTGGAGGTTTCAAATTTTTTATATCAGTATGCCTACGGAGATCAAACCTTTAGAAAAACTTACTATGGTATATAATGTTATGGCTCAACATTCAGATCTTGTCTTTTTCTTGTTAGAAAGGAAATCATCATCTTTAAGACAATTGTTTGATGATGCAAAAGAAGTGGAGGAGAACACCAGAGCTTGCAAAATGCTTCGAGATCGGGCTCATGTTGAAGATATACAAGCTTATGAACAAGAAGAAGAACATAGGTATCATTCATATTTAAGACAGTTTTCTTCATCATTTTCAGATTTTCATATGAACAAGGATATAAATGATGCTTGTGTTGATTCTTCATATCAGTTTGCTGACTTTTTCAATGATAATATACTTTCAGTGGATTATAGTAGAAATTCCTAGTTCCTGCTATGAGATTATCATGTTATGAAGAAGACATTGCTGCTCTTCAACCTCTTACTATTTATATAAGAAATAAGCTGCCATTCTTGACTTATGGTTACTTTCAGAATTTTATTTGTTCAAGTTTTGATTAAGGGTTTTATTTAAAGGTCGAGAAGAAGTTTGAAGAACCCTTGGTTTCCATTCTTGAGCCAGAGTTTAAAAAGAATAGCAATGGAGAGGAAGGGAATGCTTCACTTTATGATGAATATAATGAACACATTGAAGTTTTAAATCATAAATTTCATGATCCCGTGGCTTCTTGGATGGAGTTGTATTTTTCAAAGGTTTCTAATGCTCTAGATTTTGGCATACTTCCTATTTCCAGTCATAAGTATCAGCTACCTATAGACTCTTTATTGCATTTATCACATCTTTTGTGGGTATTCTCAAATAGTAGCATGCATGGAATTATGATTCTCAATCAAATGGTTTCTTGGCTTCACTGGAAGTATGATTACACTTGATTGGGTTGTTTTCTCTAATTAGAAGTAGGAGTAAATAGCAGAAAAAGCTCGTTATACGAGCATGTAGATTCTTTTCAGTATGCTGGTTTGTAGCAGTATATTGTCATTTCAGAGGTATGTTTTCAAAGTTTGAGAAAGTTGTAGAGATTTTGTAAATGACTCCATCACCCAATGAATAAGGCACAAGGTCTATAGGTTCTTGAAGCCTCACAAGGAGGACTTCATCTCGCAACAAGAGCTAGATGTTATAACTAGATCTTGTTCTTAGTTTATCTGTTCTTTTTGTCCTAATTTTCAACCATTGGTTTAAAATGATTTTACATTTTATGTTGATTTTAAGAAATTTTGACAATCAGTAATTTTTGTTGGATTTAATGCTTTTAATGGTTGAATTATTTCATTAATTTAGTTTTAAGGTTTGTCTTTTGGGCTTATTATTTAATAAGTATATCTTTAATGTTTCAAAAACTTATAGTAAAATTTTGTTCCAAGTTTGATTTATAATCTAACCCTCATTTTTTAGTCCTTTGTTAAATATTTTCATGACGAGATTCCTGTAGGAGCTCTGTTTTTCCTGTTTTTGTCATTATCATTGGGAGCATATTACGAGGTCATGGAAACGAATTCTGGAAATCCAAAAAAGGTTTTTGTCCACAATAGACTCATGCACAAAACTATTTTTCAGTTTTGCAGCATCTATTATCGTTTGAGATATTCGAATTCATCTTTGTGGCATATTTTCAGGGTTTGAATTATTTAATAATTTCCTGTTTTAGTCACAAATTTCCAGCAAGTATTACGATCAATTGAAGTGGAATGTTTATAAACCAAGAGAGGTTTTTGTTAATAACATATGCATTAAAAAATAATTCTCTCCTTTTTTGCACTAGTGTCCAGGAGCGAGAGATATGAAGGCATTTTGAGACCCAAAATTTCAGAAATTTCCCAAATTTCCCCAAATTCGATTTGTTATTTTTGGATGGATTGTCTTTAAAGATTTTGAGTTATCATGTAACTAATTGATGTAACTGTTTCAAATTTTACCTAGAAGGTAGTTATGGAACTACTTTACCTTTGTAATGATAAAAGGAAGACAAACATATAGTTTCCAGGGAGATTTTTCACTCAAAGAGAGGCTTTTGGAGCTTTGATTTCTTAAGCTAGCATTTATAACTCTTATGTAAGTGGATGACTGTTATTGATTATATATAAACTAATTAGCCCTTTTACCTGACATGCTTTTTAATTTCTGATCTGGTTGATTGCTCAGTCTACAATTTCATTTCCTGTTTAAAGGTTTATTCATGTAAATGCTTGTAGCCTGTGGGTGGAATTCGTATTTCATGTGTAATGTTTATGGCTTATTGGGATGTGTTTGATCCCCAGTTTATCCAACTTGCATAATTCAGTTGTGTATAATCTTGTGGATGTTTATTTCCTCCTTGCTGATGAAGTTTTTAAAACCAAAACTATAAACCAAAACCCTAAAAACCAATTTTATTTAATTTTACTTTTGAGATTGTGTTGGCTTGTTCCTCTAGTAGTCTGAGAACAATTTACGTCACTAACATCTTTGGCGCCATTGTAGGGGACAAAGAAAAAGTATATCTTCCCTGGGATATCATTATTCATCTGATTTTGAGAGGTGAACAAAGTCAAAAAATATTTTAGACTACAATGTTCCACCAACGACTCCACGTTTAAAGATTCCACTGCAAGGAGAATTTTGTTGACAAAAAAATGAAGAAGCCAAATGGAAAGACTGAGTATCAGCTTATTACTTTCCTCCATGAGGTTTTGTTCTTATTCATCATTTTTTTCCTGTCTTTCCCATTGCATGTCAAAAGAATTATTTTTTGTTTTGTCTATTCCGATGATCATAAACCTTCAAGTACATATCCCTCTTTGGAAGAAGAAAGTGTGAATTCTTCTTGTTTTATTGATGTTGATCATATTCCTTCATTTGAAATACATGTACAACATGATATACATATACCCATATCTCTTGAAGTTGATTCTTCTGGTCATCTTTTGGAGAATAAAGCTAATCTATTGCATTCTACCATCACTGCTGAAACTTGCGAACATCTTGTTGAACCTCATTTTCAACTCACATATTTTTAGTCTAGACTCAGACAGAAGATGTTTAAACCTCTTAGGCTGCCATCTCTCTTACATCCTTAACCTTCCTACTTTGTTGAATATCTTCCCAATTTTACTGGAAAAGACCATATTACAGCAAAGAACCATTTAGGATATTTTCATAATTTCATTGATAATTTTGAAATCATGCATGAGGATGTTGTCATGTGGTTATTTTCGAAATCCTTTGCTGGAGATGCTGGGTTTTGGTTCCAAAATTTAAAAGTTGATTCAATTGGATCATGGGAAGAGTTACATGATGTCTTTTTGAAGTATTGGGGTAAGAATATATCTTATGATCAATTTCTTTCCGAATTTTATAGTTTGAAAAGGGAGAATGATGAGACAATTACTAAATTTAATTGGAGGTTTCAAAGTTTTTATATCAGTATGCCTGCAGAGATCAAACCTTCAGAAAAACTTTCTATGGTATATTATGTTATGGCTCAACATTCAGATCTTGTCTTTTTCTTGTTAGAAAGGAATCATCATATTTAAGACAATTGTTTGAGGATGCAAAAGGAGTGGAGGAGAACATCCGATCTTGAAAAATGCTTCGAGATCAGGCTCATGTTGAAGATATATAAGCTTATGAACAAGAAGAAGAATGTAGGTATCATTCATATTAAAGACAGTTTTCTTCATCATTTTCAGATTTTCATATGAACAAGGATATAAATGACGCTTGTGTTGATTCTTCATATCAGCTTGCTGACTTTTCGATGATAATATACTTTCATTGGATTATAATAGAATTTTCCTAGTTATTGCTATGAGATTATCATGTTATGAAGAAGACACTGCTGCTCTTCAACCTCTTACTATTGATATAAGAAATAAGCTACCATTCTTGACTTATGGTTACTTTCAGAATTTTATTTGTTCAAGTTTTGATCAAGGGTTTTATTTAAAGGTTGAGAAGCAGTTTGAAGAGCCCTTGGTTTCCATTCTTGAGCCAATGTTTAAAAAGAACAGCAATGGAGAGGAAGAGAATGCTTCACTTTATGATGAATATAATGAAAACATTGAAGTTTTAAATTGGAAATTTCATGATCCTGTGGCTTCTTGGATGGAGTTGTATTTTTCAAAGGTTTATAATGCTCCCACTTTTTGGCATACTTCCTATTTCCAGTCATAAGTATCAGCTGCCTACAGACTCTTTATTGTATTTATCACATATTTTGTGGGTTTTTTCAAATAGTAGCATGCATGGAATTATGATTCTCATTCAAATGGTTTCTTGGATTCACTGGAAGTATGATTACACTTGATTGGGTTGTTTTCTCCGATTAGAAGTAGGATTAAATAGCAGAATAAGCTCGTTATACGAGCATGCAAATTCTTTTCAGTATGTTGGTTTGTAGCAGTATATTGTCATTTCAGAGGTATGTGTTCAGAGTTTGAGAAAGTTTCAAAGTTTTGGTAAATGACTCCATCACCCAATGAATAAGGCACAAGGTCTACAGGTTCTTGAAGCCTCACAAGGAGGACTTCATCTCGTAGCAAGAGCCAGATGTTATAACTAGATCTTGTTCTTAGTTTATCTGTTCTTTTTGTCCTAATTTTCCACCATTGGTTTAAAATGATTTTACATTTTATGTTGATTTTAAGAACTTTGACAATTAGTAATTTTTGTTGGATTTAATGCTTTTAATAGTTGAATTATTTCATTAATTTAGTTTTAAGGTTTGTCTTTTGGGCTTATTAGTTAATATGTATATCTTTAAGATTTCAAACACTTATAATAAAATTTGATTCCAAGTTTGATTTATAATCTAACCCTCATTTTTTATTCCTTTGTCAAATATTTTCAAAAGGAGATTCCTGTAGGAGCTCTGTTTTTCCTGTTTTTGTCATTATCATTAGGAGTAGATTAGAAGGTGATGGAAAAAAATTCTAGAAATACAAAAGGGTTTTTTGTCCACAACAGACTCATGCAAAAAAACCTCTCTCAGTTGTGCAAAACCTATTATCGTTTGAGAGGTTCGAATTCATCTTTGTGGTCTATTTTCACGGTTTGAATTATTTAATAATTTCTTGTTTTAGTCACAAATTTCCAGTATGTATTACGATTAATTGAAGGGGAATTTTTAAAAACAAAGAGAGGTTTTTGTTAATAAAATAATCATTTAAAACAACCTCTCTCAATGTTTGCATAGGTGTCCATGATCAAGATATATGAAGGCATCTTTGAGACCCAAATTTTCATAAATCCGTCAAATTTCCTCAAATTCGATTTGTTATTTTTGGGTTAATTGTCTTTAAAGATATTGAGTTATCATGTAACTAATTGATGTAACTATTTCAAATTCAACCTAGAAGGTAGTTATGGAACTACTTTACCTTTGTAATGATAAAAGGAAGACAAACATACAGTTTTGGGGGAGATTTTTCACTCAAGGAGAGGCTTTTGGAGCTTTGATTTCTCAAGCTAGCATTTATAACTCTTACTTAAGTGGATGACTGTTATTGATTATATATAAACTAATAATCCCTCTTACCTATCATGCTTTTTCAGTTCTTATCTGGTTGATTGCTCAGTCTACAATTTCATTTCCTGTTTAAAGGTTTATTCATGTAAATGCTTGTAGCCTATGGGTGGAATTAGTATTTCATGTGTCATGTGTATGGCTTATTGGAATGTGTTTGATCCCTAGTTTATCCAAATTGCATGATTCAGTTTTGTATTAGCTTGTGGATGTTTATTTCCTCCTTGCTGATGAAGTTTTTAAAACCAAAGCTATAAACCAAAACCCTAAAAACCAATTTTATTTAATTTTACTTTTGAGATTGTGTTGGCTTGTTCTTCTAGTAGTCTGAGAACAATTTCTGGCACTAAAAAATATCATGGCTAAAAAACATATTTAAAGTTCTATACTACTATATCTATAGATTTACCTATATTTGATGCCAAATAAAAAATTCAATGTTGAATTTTATTAAATTTTGATGTAGCTAACTTGCTTTAATACCAACATATTCATAAACATAACACCACTATATGGAATATATCTCAACCACCATAAAAAGCAAAGAATGAAACCATAAATTAGATCAAACAAACAAGAGAAGAAATGATATATTTACATGGTAAAACCTTTGGGTTGGGAATCACACACATTTACAATTGAGCCTTCTTCATCTCTATTATATAGGTTATAGTGATAGGAAAATATATCTCATGATTCTTAGCCTATGGCTTACCTTACCAATCACAATGTATTCATGTCACCATTATTCATATTATTCATTTAGGATAATAGGCATTTGTCCTTTAACAATGACTAAATGAGTTAGTTTTAATTGTCTAGCATAATCATCATTTGATTAAATAAATATATGAATACAATATCAACCAATTGTACTATATATTTGTAGCTTTGGTGCTAATATGGAGAATGAGAAATTTGTATGGTAATATTTCCCGTAATGTTTTTTTATGTATATGTTATCATGGCATGCCAGCTCCTTTAGTCCAAGGCCTTGTAGTTTCATGGAAGTTTGAAAAAGAGACAATAGAGGAGAGAAGATTCAAGACCCTGAGCTCTTTGTGTTTTGGAAAGTGTTGAGAGCCCCAGTTCTGTAAAAGGTGAAACATCCTTGTAAATTTCCAAGTTTGTATTTGTGGCAATAGTTCTTTGTTATGTTGCGACAAGACAAGATATATAAATCCATATTTTATGGTTGAATGCATGCTTTATTTATCCGCACATTGTAGCGTCTCCGACCCTCTGACCGACGAAGAGGACGCGACTAACACCACAAATAAATGGGAAAACAGCCCCCATGAACATGAACAAGGATAAATAAATGCTGATAATAAAGAAACTTAACATAATGCATAACAGGATGCATAATTCATCATACAGAGATGCATAATCCCTCAAGTGCAAATGTAATTGCAAATGCATAAATGATGCCCTCCGTATTCCCAGCATTTCACTGGCTGCTTCATCTTTACCTGCTCAATTTCCTTTGAGTTTTCATGCCTGGACCGTTTCCCAATAGGTCGCTTGGACGAATGTCCCATCACTGATCCACCTTGCTTTCCTTTGTCGATTGCTCCCAGAAGGCTTTTCACCTCCCTTTGAAAACCAATAGAGTCTTGCAAAATCTGGTGGTTCATTTCATTCTGCCTTTTCTGTATCTTGAGCATCTCCCCAAGATTTTCTTGGGTCTTGGCAATCATTTGAAGGAGACTTCCAGCTAAGTCCAACAACTTTTGATCTGCTGCCATGATCAATGTGCACCACCAGGTATCACTTTTCTCACCTGTGAAATGCACCATTGAAATTCTGTCATACCAAGCATAATATAGACATTAAAATCAGTCAAGTAATTACCCAATTGGCATGATAGTCCAAGCCTCATCAAGGAGACTTTCATATTTTTCATGCCTTCTCAACAGGCACACAAGCTCATTCATGTCCATTCTTGGGCAGGGAATTAACTATTCCAGCACTCACAATTTACTTTAAGCAAATATACACATTCCATTTTCAATCATACATGCATTCAACAATCTTTTGTTTTTCACCATGCATATATATATATATATATATATATATATAATTGAAAGGGAAAGAGAGAGCAGCAAGGGTTTTTCCCTCTTTGTTCTGTTCCATCCTGGAACCCACACCACCGCTGTGGCTTTTCATGCTCTTAGCCTCTTTCACTTCACCATGAATGTTGGACCAATCCTTCTTGGTCATGACACTTAGTGTCTTCAGTCTATTCCAGACCTCTAAACCATGGAGTCTCTCCACATGGTTTGTCTCGGCTACTAGGAACTTCACGGTCTCACTAGCACCTTTTTCATTTCCGCTCATTCCAAGCTTTCCAGGACAGTCACATGTCCACATGCACCCCTAGGATGCTCTCATAGTACTCGCTCCAACGATACCTATATCCAAACATTGAATAGATTCACATGTTTAGTTTATTCTCATCAGTTTTATCTCTAGAACAAGAGCTTAAACATCATAACCAAATCATATACACATGGATATTCATAAGCAAAATAATCCAATACTTATCTGTATTGTGCATTTCCTTGTTCGTCCACAGGATCCTGCTTCGCTTTGCAAGCCTTGGGATCGCCTATGGACTTGGATGTTAGTTCAGCACGTCGGCTGCTCCACAACATCAAATAATTAATGTCCAGCCAGTACACAATCATGTCGACTGGGTTTGGAATTTTACCACGACCATTTCCAGGTCTAGGATATACTATGGATCCTCAGGCATATAACAGCCCAACATACACTTATATCAACAATAATGTACACTTATGTCAACAATAACCCTTACTCCGCAACCCCTCACAACAACCGTTTACCTTTTACCTTTAGGGTGCAACACCCAATTGTATTTATTTAGCCTGTCAACACAAGCAATATAAGAAAACTCATCACTGTTATTGCTCTAAAACGGTAACCATATTTCATATCATTCACTATCAAATATTGAGACACCAGGAGTGCGTCCACTCCCTAGGGTGTAATCAATATTGAAAACCCTTTCATGACTCGACATCGGGAAAGTGTGCACTCTTTTCCGGTGTGTGCCATGTAGGCCCTATTCATACTCAAGCAATTGGTCATAATGGAAATAAAATCAAAACATGTTCTGCATATGGAATTTAATAATTTGGCATTCGTATTCTTAGCAAGGGTTACAGAACACTTATCCATTTACCAACGTAGTATTCCTTCGTTAAGGAGGAATGGTGGCTCCCTTCTCTGAGTTGACAGTCCCTTGGTTAGCCATCCCAACTCCTTTTTACATTTCATATTCACACATGTCTAACCGGCATAACCCATACCATCTCACTCATGTTGCTACCAAACATGCAGTGCAGATGAGACATTTCCAAAATGTCCAATGGAGTTTCACTCGAAACCCATTTCCAAGGTAAGGGAAAACCTTCCCATGAAGTTTGGCTCCTGCAGGCCATCACACATGATCTTCCTGCAGTGTGTACCCCTGGCACATTCATCAAATAGCCAAACAGTCAATCATTATCTGATAATACAATCCAAATTGATTGTTTCATAACCAAGCAATGACATTAGTAATCAAATTCAATAGGAATTTGCAATTCTGTCTACTACAGAAATAAATTTGCTTGGCAACGAGGTGATCCTCATTTGTGGATCTCTTGTAAGTAGCACTACTATGCCCATTATAATTTTATGCTTACTAGCATAACATGAATACCCACTTACCATGCGTCCTCCTGACACAATCTTATACAAGCCAACAGTGATTAGTAGTTGTCAGCAATTTCTTAAATCTGAAATTCACAATTCAAATTTAACAACCCATTATGCATACCAACTGTTTTCACAACCATGAGACTCTTCTCACAAGGTTTGGCTCTTTCACATGGTAGATTCTGGCACTTGTCATGGTCTTACTCTCATTTCCATGCTATAAATAATCTACTTGAAACATGAGCTTCAATCCACCAAACACTTGGTAAGTCTGGATGCATATAACCTTTTCATTGCTACAACCATCACTGAAGCATCTTCAGAATTTATAAAATTCAAATACTTCCAGCGGTTAGCATATCAATATTACCAAAACTCATTTACTTCATGCAATCATTACCATTCTAACATTTGCAAGGTATAGGCACATCATTCATGTAACTTAAATGAAATGGTTAGATACTCCTTACTGCACAAGCGTATCATTTGTACCACCTTGCTCTTCCATAGAGCATTTCCGGCAGCCAATTGATCATGACTATCCTCTTTATGCACTTACTATCCTGCATTCATAACAGCCTTTGAAATGGTTCCTGAATTGTCATCAATTCATCATTTCAGCCATTAGTTATTCATAATATCACATGCATTCATCTCAATGCATTCATGCAATACATCACAACATTGCACCTATACTTATGCAATCAGTCACTCACACCCTTCATATGCATACATTCACTGCATAACTACAAGATTCATAAAACCTTTTTAATGCATATCCATTCAATGCTACCTTGCATTGATTCAGGATTACTATGCATTCAACATACCATGCATGGCCTAACTATGACTACTTCATATAGGATGCGTTACTATAATCAAGATCATCAGCACTTACTTCCCTTGGGTTACTAAGCTCAATCAATATATACAGGCATGACACCTTTCTATATTCAAATATCCACAGGGTATGAGGTCTCTTACCTTTACCACTCCTTGGAGTTTGTCATAATCAAACTCTTACCTTCATGGGTCCTACTTACACCCTTGGCATGACCAATTTGGTTGGTCCTTGCAGGAGATTGCAGAATTTGCTCACCAACTTTTGATTATGGACTGGTTGCCTTATCCCTTTCTTCATAGGGTTGTTGGTCACATTCATCGGCATCAGCAACATACTCAACCATGTCAAGGTTGTCGTTGGTTTTTCCACTAATGCCAACATCAATGCAATAGTTATCATTAGTGGCTCATTATAAATATATAATTTTCAATACTCTTACCAACATGTAATATCCTATGCATGAAATACATATCCTCATACATTTCAAGTATAAAACATAGGAAATGTAGTTATAATCAGCAAGATAGGGTTCAAGGAATTTTGCCTTTCAAGTCTCTCATCTTTGCATGGAATTCCTCTTCCACACAACAACTAGTTAGCCTTCATAGTCCTTGTTACCTCTGGGCATGCAATTTTCCAGATTTTTCCATTTGATAGCAGTGGCCGTCATTAGCACTTTGCTACTCCATGCTCAGATTCTGGTGACTTTCCCTTGTTCCCTACTGGATAAGCTTTCCAACACCTATCCACATGCTTCATTCCGACCTCGGGTGTGGAAACCACACCACTTCCAAAAATGAATATTTTCACCAAATCTTTGCATTTTTACACACAACTATATTTTGGTCGGGGCACCAACTTCAGCCACCTGAAAATCCACTAAAAGACAGCTGAAAATCCCACTGAAAATAGTCGAAATCTGCTAGAAAATGCCACTTGAAAAACTCAAAATTTCCTTCTACAGAATCGCCTCTCATTTCGACTATCAGTCAGACGTTTCGGCTGTCAAAACAACGTATTTCTCCATTGTTCATCAGCTATTAGATCCACTAAGCACTACGCATCGGCGATCTGTTCGTCTACTTTTCTCTTGTGTGTCAGATCCGTAGTCATCTAGGCAGCCGCAACAGTAGACGTTCAATCCATTCACTTCATCCGACGTAACTCATCGGCTGTCCAATCAACTAAATTTTTCCGACGTTTCGGGCCGATCCTCCTCTGGCCTTCGACATATCGGCGGACCGATCCTCTAATTTTCTCTGATGTGTCAGCAATCCAATCCTCTAAAGCTTTCTGACGTTTTTTGTACTTAGAAAAAAATTTGGAATTTTTTTTCTTCTTTCCATCGCCACATCAGCTGCTCAAACAACTATCCTTCCCCGACGTTTCGGCGACCTTTAGAAGATCTCTGTCGAAACTGCGGCTCTGCCTTCAACTAATTTCAATCGAAACTTTCTCTTCTCTTCTACCGCTACCTCGGCAAACTCATCTTCTATTTTTCTCTAATACTTGCCACCGCATCAGCTACTCAAACAGCTAAATTTTGACGACGGTTTCCATACTTAAACGAATTTTCAACTTTTCAAATTTTTCCCCTTTCTACTTTCTCCCGCCAATGGCATCGGAAGTCCTTTCGGTTAATTGAGCCGATGTATCGGCTGTTCAAACAGCTAACGCCTTCCGATGATCTCAACACTTAGAAAATTTTTGAATTTTGACCCACGTCGGCTCAATCATGTACTTTCTGCCACCGCTTGATCTTCTTTTTGTCAACGAAATAGTTCCATCAGCAGCCGCAACGAAAAAACACGATATTCGATCTTCTTTCGATCGGTGAACTGATTTTGACCGGTATCGGCAGTCTTTTCTCATCGGAAGTCTAGTTCTCTAGGCTTCCGCAACGATGGGTGCACGAACCACCATCTTCTTCCGATAGCCAACGATTTCTATACTTAGAAAAATTTTCAAACTTTCTTCATGGCGTCGGCGGTCGAAGGCCTTACCCGTTAGACGCGTAGTTGTTTAGCCATCCGCAACGGCGGATGCTCGATCAACTATTCTCCACCGACGGATGTCAACACTTAGAAATTTTTCCGCGATTTTTCGTCCAAGTGTTCCCGTCGGGCATGCTTCCTTCTAGCTCTTCCGCTACATCGGAAGTCCGTTCCACTAAGTGTTCTAATGGCTCAAACACTTAGACAAATTTTGCAAAAATTCTTTTCCACCTGCCCCTTGTCGGATGGCCTTTCGACGTATCGGAGGAGATTCCCACTTAGTTCTCCGATGACCCGATGAGCTCGGCACTCAGAGAAATTTTTCAACAAAATTCACTATCATAATTACTGATCTCTGCTGGGAAGAAAGAAATTCTGCTTCTGTCACTGCACCTTGGTGGTCCATTCAGGCCCATGCAACAACATGAGCTCTGATACCACTCTATAGCGTCCCCGACCCTCTGACCGGCGAAGAGGACATGACTAACACCACAAACAAATGGGAAAACAACCCCCATGAACATGAACAAGGATAAATAAATGCTAATAATAAAGAAACTTAACATAATGCATAACATGATGCATAATTCATCATACAGAGATGCATAATCCCTCAAGTGCAAATGTAATTGCAAATGCATACTAAGATGCATAAACATACAAGAATACACAGTTACTCAACATTCACTGGAAGCAATACAAACATTCCAGCATTTAAGATGTTCACCATAATTCATGAAACAGTAGATTAAATTGCAGAGATGAAATAGTCAAGAGTACTTATCTTTTGATGAAGAACTCGCCTCGCAACTAGCTACGTCACTGCAACATTCCACCCAACCATAGGCCAGCTTGCTCATCAATCTCTTAGCAACACTGCCACCCCCGAGCTGGGCATGATTCCTCCAGGATAAAGGTCAATGCAGGCTTACACATAGCCAAGGTTTTCCAATCAGCCAAACCCACACAGTAGGGATTTACCAGGTTATCAAGGAGCTAGGAAAGGCTAATGCTAAACTGGTGGCCCCAACACCAATATTCCCAAGCATAACTAGCCTCTAATCCCACTCTCAACAGTCCGAAGACCACCCACTGCATACCACAGCAAAACAATCCCTTCACAGCTCTATGAAGAAGGCAAAGACGACCGGTTGACAATCCCAACCAACAGGTGAAACACAGCTCAAGCCACAAGACAACTCAGAGTTGTTCTTGGCCCTAGCGTGGCCAAAACAACTCAACAGCAACCCAAAACCAGGGTACATCAATAGCCACAAACTCAAAATGAATGATGGCAACAATCCAGTCTCAAAACAAAGGAGAAGAAGCCAGAACTCCCAGCATAGACATGGGAAAACTCAGCCAACAGATGTGGCAATCAACAGCTAATCAACATCCACGAACGCATAGCACACACACCTCCTCAACGTAACGTTGAAGAAAGTTACCCCGACAGAAAAATGGGGAAGAACAACTTTCAACCTGTGTGCAAGGGGAAAAACATAGTCCAAAACGAAAGAAGCCCACACACAGTCTGAATGGAAGAAGAATCGAACTGTCAACAGCATCCAAAATCATGGAAGAACGACAGCAACCCAGAACGTGGGTGAAACCAACAGCAAGGCAGAATCATGGCTGAAAAACCACATCTATTCACATAGACAGCAGAAACCATGCCCTTGAGGCCGCTCTTCCAGCTCGCTGCATGCGCAACCAAGGGAGAACCCCAACTGGTGCGTGAGGAAAAACAGAACGTCTCTCTGCATGAGGATCCGAATTCCCCCAGACCACATCGTGAAGGTGAAGACCAAGCGTGAGGATGGACCAGACCAAAAACAATGGAGGAATGGAGAGAGTGGAAAGAGAATCGAAGGTCACCCCTCTACCCTAGTGACGTGAAGAGGAAGAATCCACTGGTGGAGTGGGCACGTGGGCAAGGACTGACAGTCCTACCACAACCACCACTACTCAGCAATAACTACCTCAACTACCCAACAAGACATTAAAGAGGTTGGATGAGACAAGGGAAGATGGAAAATCAAACAAGGGTAACACATGGGTTTCCCCCCCATAGACCAAGGTTTGACATCCCCCACCCTTATCCTTTGGAATCATGCCCTTTTCATTTTAACGTTGCAGTTTCGTAGCTGGTTGTGGGTTTATTTTATTTGATGTGCGTATTTACATGATGCCAAACTATAATGTGTCGAATAGCATGATATACCATCGGAAACTATCCCTATTGCCGAAACATACACAACCAAATCGATGGTGGGGCTTTTGCCTTTAGCTCCTCACCATGATTAATTACATTATATACATCATGCAAACGGGGTCAAAACCAGGGTGTTACACACATCTTCTTCAGAATTACTTGTGTAAATGTTATTTAGATTTACCGTTTAGTGAAAGACACAAAGAATCCATAAATATTTCACCTTGTAAAAGTTTGAGTTTTTATCCGTAGAATGGTTGACACAAGTCTTACTTAATATTTTGTTATATGATATTGTGAGTTTGTCAAATTATAGGTGTGTCGAAGTTTACCCCAAGTTATCGGTCGGTGAAAAGTGTTTTTCATATTATAAGTCTTTGGACTAAGAAATCTTGTTTATAAAAGTTCCACAAAAATCGGTCACGTCGAAGTAGGAGTTGGTCGAAACCAAAAGTGTTGTCGAAGTAAAAACCGGTCGAATTCAAGTAAGTGTTTGTCGAGGTAAAAAGGTGTCGGGTCGAAAGTCCGTAAAAGTGTCTCTATTACAACCACTTCCGTTAGTGAACGTGGGGTTCCCCCGACACTTGGAAGAAATGCCTGTTGGTCCATGCGGTGGGGGTGATTGACCAAAACACCAAAATATTGGGCACTCCGTGTGGTTCATGGGCACCACTCAAATGGTTAGATCAATGGTTGGGTGGGGGAGTTGACTAAAATGATGCCCAAGATGGTTAGCGCCCCAAGGCTGGTCCTTTGGGAAAGTCATCTATGTGGGCATGATAGTCCACACTAGATGAGCGCCCAAACGTATAAAAAGGATAAGGGGAGGCTATCCAAGGCATAACAGAAAAATGGAAGTCACTTCTAGTTTTTAGCACAAGGATACACCCTTAGGGAGGAGCTTTGTAGGGAAGCGTCTGAGAGCAGAGGCACACTGCCTCAGTTGTGCGGTTGGCGAACTGGGCAGGAACACTCTGCAGGGAAGGATTTGGGAGCAAAGGCGCACTGCCTCAGTTGCGTAGTTGGCAAACTGGGCAGGCACACTCCACAGGGGCGTCGAACAGGTGCACTCTGCAGACTTCAATGAGTGCGCTAAGGAAAGTGCGCTCTAATTCCAGGGGTATGCCCAGAAAGCACGCTCCAACAGAGCGCTAATGCAAGGTGCCCTCAAGGCACTCACATAGAGCATCCAACCAAATGCGCGTTCGAAAAATAGAGGTTTGACAAGGCAGACGAGGTGTGCTCAGAGAGTTCTCTGTCAAAGAGCTCAGCAGAGGTGCACTTGACAGACTTAGCAGGGCGTCCAACAGAAGCACCCAAGGTGCGCTCAAGAAAGAGCTCCATAGACAAGCGTGCTCAGAAGAAGTGCGTTCCAGGAGGTGTCCTGCAATGCACTTCCACATAGTGCTCAAGTGTGCTCATACAGAGTGCCCACCAAGAGACGTGTTCGATAGGGGAGTTCAGCGAAGCACTCATATGAGGCAAGGTCAGGGAGCACTCTGCTACAAGGAGCTTCGACAGGCTTAAGCAGAGTGTCCAACAGAAGAGTCCAAGGTCCACTCAGGAGAGCGATCAACAAATGGGCATCCATATGTGCGTCCAGGAGTGTGTTTAAGGGAAGCGCTCCAAACTAGCAAAGCACCCATGGAGGTGCATTCAGCAAGTCATTTAGCAGCATGCCAAGGTGCATTCGAAGGGTCATTTTGATGGTGCACACAACAAGTGTGCTCACCAAGTGCACTTGGAAATGTGCGCAGAGGTGCTCTCCATAGTGCGTATGAAAGGTGTGTTCACGAGCGAACTCTAGACGAGATGACTAGGTACGTTGGAGCATGAGCTCAAGGTGAGTCCAAGAGGTGTTTTGGAAAATGCATAAGTCAGAAGTGTGATAGCATGAGAGTTCTTGGGGACACTCCCTACAGCGAAGAGTCAAGGAGGAACAACCGACATAAGTGTGCCCAAGAATGGGAGCATCCGGCATGAGTTTGTTCAGGGAGGAAGCGTCAACAGCAGCAGCGACTATGACAGGTGCTCCTGATATCTCAGCATTTGGGGAACACATCGGCAGAAGTGCACTCATGAAGGGTGCATGTCGGCAAATAGGTGCCTTCTGAAAAGGTGTCCAACAGTTAGCCAATTTGGCTAAGTCAGAGTGCAACGAGTATGTAGAATTCGATAAGTTAAGCGGTAGTTTGGCAAGGAGGTTCATCATAGGAGTTCAACAGTGACATTGATTGGGCACAACGATAGAACAGCAAAGTGAGCTTCAAGTGGTTGCATGAGGTTACGACTTAGATGGGACTTGGGATGGTCTTAGAGAGGAGTGAAAGCGCACATGCGACGGTAACAGCCAGATCGTTGGTTTGATTGTATCCTGAGCGTAGCTAGTTTGGTGAGCTCTCGGATGAGTTGCCGGTTTGTGGCATCCTCTGTTGTTGTAACAAGTCTTATCATATTTATACTTGGGTATTAGGCATCATCAAGTTAAGACGGTCTGCTCACACACATTCGTCTCTTGTGTTGTATTTGGATTCTTATACTGTTAGGCATGCATAATTGTAAAAAAAGATAAGTATAGAGATAAGTGTTAGGAGTTCCGTAGGTTAAGCGTAGTCTGCCAAAAAGATCCCCCGATTGGTCATGCCCTTGGGTAGCTTTTGGGCAATGCCGCATGGACCCTTGAAAGGAAAAAAATTGAACCTGTCTACGAGTTCCACGACATATGGTATCAGATTTGTTTAAGTAATGAGCTGACTGAAAGAAGTCGCCCTTCTCTACTTTGAAAAAGGTCGAGTCGGTTTCGTATCCTTGCAGTAGCAGATCAGAGCAGTGCCCGTGGAGTAGGGTTCATGATGCCAATTGTAGCTGTATTTGTGGAGGTGGTTAGGTGCTCACAAGGAGCACTTAACTTAGGTTGCAGCAGTGGATCGGTTGAGAGCTGCAGGGTAAGGAAAGTTCTTCTGTAGGAGCAATTTAGTGCATGTTTTGGAGAGTGCTAGAGAAAGCACACAAGGACAGGTGCAGCATGAAGAAGACGTAAAAGACTTGCAAAGTTGCAGAAGTAGCAGCGGAAGTTGGTTCGAACGGACGAGTGCGCCAAGAGACGGAAGGAGCAAGTAGGTGGAATTCCCAAGGCATTGCAGATTTCTAAGGTTGATTGGGCATGCCAATGCCAAAAAAACTTGACGGAGGCCGATGAAAAATGAAAAGTTCGGAAATGATGGTGTCGTGCAAACCTATAGGAAAGAACACCTTGACAGAATTGTTGCAGCAGTTTGGCAAAGCATGGAGGGCGTGGAAGCCATGAAAACGGGTGCCCACAAGGGGTTCATCCGAAGCGTGGCACATTTGATGGCGTGTGCTAGGCTTGCAAAATGTCGCTGGCAAGACATCAACATTTCGGCAAAAAATTGGCAAAGTCAAGTGAATTGCCAAAACCTTCAGAAGCATCGAAAGATGGCGGATGGTGCAAACGAAGGAAGCTCGTTGCAGAATGGAAGTGTAGCAGGAAGCACAAGTTGTTAGAGACAGCTTGTAGAAACATAAGGCAAGAAGATTTCCGAGGTGGTGTGGTGAAGCATCACAACTTGGCAGTAGGAGAAGCACTCTAGAGGGTGTGCTAAGCAGTGCTCCCAGGAAGCGTGCTCAGTGGTGCACCAAGCAGGTGTGCTAAGAAGTGTGCACAACAGGGGCGTCTAGGAAGTGCACGCAGTGGTGTGATTAGCAACATGTTCAACATGTGCACTCAATAAGTGTGCTAAGCAGGGGCATCAGGAAGTGTGCTCCACAAAGCGTTCAGGAGGGGCGCTCAGCAAGCTAAGTGTTACTTAGCCAAGTAGCATGCCTTATGGAAGGCGGTTATGGAGGACGGAAGTAGAGTAAGTTATTTTTGTCTTTGCTTGAGGCAGTAGCATGCCTTAGGAAATTTTTGAGGTGGAGTATTGAACTTTGCCTCATGTTCGACAAAGTTGCATGAAGGATTGAAGAGCAGAGGATTTGTTGACCGAATATGCGGTTCATCTCATGAAGAACAGACTGGTTTGGATTCGCGACCTAGTTAGTTCGCTTGTGGGGGTTAACATGGAAAAAGCATGACAATATTGCAGCTAAGATGAGTTGCGGCTGGCGATGATGGCAATGACAAGATCTTCATGGACATTTGACATTGGTGATGATGTTGCCGGGGACGAAAACCATTCTAAGTGGGGGAGGTTGTTACAGCCATTCTGTTAGCAAACGTGGGGTTACCCTCAACACTTAGAAGAAACACCTATTGGGCCATGCAAAGGGGGAGCTTGACCAAAACACCCAAGTGTTGGGTGCTCCACGTGGATCATGGGCACCACTCAGATGGTCGGATGGACAGTTGGGTGGGGGAGTCACCTAAAACGATGCCCAAGATGGTTAGCGCTCCAAGGATGGTCATTTGGGAAAGTCGTCTATTTGAGCATGATAGTATGCACTAGACGGGAGCCCAAATGTATAAAAATTCTAAGGGAAGGCTAGCCAAGCAAGAACCGAAAAACGAAAGTCACTTGGAGTTTTCAGCACAAGGGTGCTCCCTTAGGGGAGATGGTTTGCATGGAAGTGTATGGGAGTAGAGGTGCGCTGCCTCAGTTGTGTGGTTGGAGAACTGGGCAGGTGCACTCTGCAGGGGTGACCAATAATCGTGCTCCGTAGATGGGCATCCAGGAGACGCGCTCCGTAGACTAGCACGCAGTACAGTGCGCTCTGTAGACTTCAGCGAATTCCTTAAGGCAAGTGTGCTTCGGTTCCAAGAGTCAGTCTCACAAGCACGCTCCAGTAGAGCGCTAAGGAAATGTGCACTTAGGATGCTCACACAAAGCATCCAATCAGAGGCATGTTTGGCAAGGCATACGAGGTGCACTCAGAGAGTGCTCTGGCAAAGCGCTCAGCAGAGGTGTGTTTCGACAAAATTGGTAGGGTGTCTGACAGAAGCGCCCAAGGTGCGCTCAAGCGAGTGCTCCGCAGACAAGCGCACTCAGAAGTAGCACGTTCCAGAAAGCGTTCGACAATACTCTTCCACAGAGCGCTAAGGCACAAGCTCTTAGGTGCGCTCATACAGAGTGCCCACCAAGAGAGACATTCGAAAGGGGAGTTCAGTGAAGCGCTCATATGAGGCGAGCTCAGGGAGCGCTCTAGAAAAGCTCTATACTACAACAATCTTCAACAGGCTTCGGCAGAGCGTCTGGCAGAAGCATCCAAGGTGCGCTCAACAAACGAGCATCCAGATGTGCGTCTAGGAGTACATTCAAGGGAAGCGCTCCAAACCAACTGAGCGCCCACAGAGGTGTGTTCGACAAGTCTTTCAGCAACATGCTAAGGTGTGTTTGGAGGGTTGTTTTTTACGGTGCGATCAACAAGTGTGCTCACCAAGTGCACTTGGCAATGCGCTCAAAGGTGGTCTCCGTAGTGCATCTAAAAGTTGTGTTCAGCAGTGGGATCTAGACGAGACGGCTAGGTGCGTTGGAGCATGGGCTCAAGGTGAGTTCAAGGGGTGTTTTGGAAAATGCTAAGTCATAAGTGTGACAGCATGGGCGTTCTTGGGAATGCTCCCGGTAGCGAAGAGACATGGAGGAACCACCAGCAAAAGTGTGCCTAGGAATGGGAGCATCTAGTAGGAGTTCATTTAGGAAGTAGCGTCGGTAGTAGCAATGACTATGAAGTATGCATGTCGACAAACAGGTGCCTTCCGAAAAGGTGTTCAACAGTTAGCCAATTTGGCTAAGTCAGAGTGCGACGAGTATGTAGACTTGGGTAGTCAGGCGGTAGCTTGGCAAGGAGGTTCACCATAGGATTTTGGCAGCGGCGTTGGTTGGGCGCAGTGACAAAACAACAAAGTGAGATTCAACAGGTTGCAAGAAGTTGCGGCTTGGATGGTGCTTGGCATGGTCTTAGTGAGGAGCAAACGTGCACATGTGACAATGACAGTCAGATGGTTGGTTTGATTGTATCTTGAGCGTAGTCGGTTTGACGAGCCCTCAGATAAGTTTTCAGTTTGTGGCATCCTCCGTCGTTGTAACAAGTCTTATCATATTTATACTTGGGTATTAGGCACCATCAAGTTAAGACAGGTCTCCCACACACATTCGTCTCTTGTATTGTATTCAACTTCTCAAGTACTATTAGGTGTGCATAATTATAAAAATGGCTAAGTATAGAGATGAGTGTTAGGAGTTTCACAGGTTAGGCATAGTCTCCGAGAGAGCTCCCTGGGTTGGTCATGCCCTCAGGTGGCTTCGAGGAAGTGTCAAATGGTCCCATGGAAGGCAAAAAATTGAGCATGTCCGTGAGGTCCATGAGAGTCTCGACCAAAAGTGGTATGTTGAAGACTTGTCGGTCACAGTAAAAACTTGTTGAAGTTTTTTGGTCGAAGTTTACCTGGTCAAAGTACTTGTCAATCAACTTGTCAAAGTTCGACATGTCTAAGTTTTAGTCAAAGATTTACTCGACGAGTAAAAAAAATGGAGTTCAAATCTAGAAGATAAATTTTTTGTGACTAAGCGGTAACTCAAGTTAACCGTCTAGTCGAGCTCAAGAGCATGAAGAGGATTTTTGCATGCATGAGCTACAACATCAAGGAAACGGATTTACTAAGGAAACGGATGTAGATTGCTCGGTCAAGCTTTGGTTTGACGTATTATGATTCGATCCTTTTGGAAACACCAGATGTAGATTGACTATATCAAGCTTTGCTTTGGCATATTATGTTTCCATCCTTTGGAAAAGATTGGAAAAAGGAACCGACCATATGACCACCACCTTATGTAATATAGCAGTGGTACTGGTTGTTTATTAAAAGTTACAGAGAAGCTGTTGGGTAGCTTCCATGATCGATCAGATTGCAAAAATAGTGGAATCAATGCCTCAGCCATGCATAGAAAATGTTTATTAGATCTGGAAATGGCTTAAAGACCTGCCAAGTAAGAGTGCAGTTCACTCCCTCTCACAGAGATCTGGAAACCGGAGGTGGATTATAAGTATGCGATCTGATCCGGGATTCGATGCAAATATAGGTCAATGGTGAGCAAGAAAATGTGGCTTCATGTTTACCTTTCTATTCAAGACCCAGCTGGTGGTAGAAAGAGGGCGTTGGAAACAGTTCGTTCTGAAAAAAAAAGGCACTAGACAGGAGGTAAACAAATTCTATTCAATTGATGACATATTATTCTATTTTGTTATTCAAATGATGATATATTTTGTTTTTCCGTCAGCAAGCTACCCCAGAATCAATTTTTTTAGGAGCAGTTTCTTTGTTGTCGCCCTCCATGTCTCTATGATTATTTAAGTAAAGCTTGAGAGGGTCCACGTATTTTTCAAACCCTAGTGTGCCCATGGCCCATAACAAGTTGTCTCCATTAATTAATTGTATTTCGTTTTTCACGCGGACACTTTTTGCTCACCAATTGGTAATGAAAATGATGAAATCGAAGACACGTCCCTAGACACTGTCCTTGGCATCTTTTGCAATCTTGGCGTTGGAAGCAACTAAAGAGAGACTACATCAAAAACAAAAAGTGGGAGGGAGGTATGGTTGCTTTCAAGGCAACATTAAAAAATAAGAGGTTTAATTGCTCTTTATCAACTTAATGCTCCACACGCAAAAAGAGTAACCCGTGAATGAAAGCAGTAATATTTTTGATTGGATTCGCTGGTATTTTTGATGAAATCGAAGACACATTCCTAGACACTGTCGGCATCTTTTGCCATTGTGGCGTTGGAAGGAAGAAAAGAATCACTAGTCTTCCACCTCACGGTAACATTAAAAAAATGGGAGGTATATATCCGTAATTTATAAAAACAAGAAAAGAAAACTCATGTTTTTATCTTTTCATTGAAAGTACCATTGTTTTTTGCACTCTTATGTGGTGAGCTATAATAAAAAAATATTGTATGTTTTCTTTAATGACTTGAGACCTAGATCTACATGACATTTGAACAAGGGGATCGGGGATCGTATACACAACCAGTGTTATACCATTATTTGCCACCCTTCAGGTAGGAGTTTCATTATACTTGTTATGCGACACTATTTTATGGCTCTTGATTATGAGTATTATTGCTAATTTCAGCCCTATCACTCTCTATGTAGGTAGTATAAAAATTATACGATTTGGGTCAGAATGAACAGACTTTTTCAACATAATTTTGAAAAAAAAATGGTTAGATTTTTTCAAAATCGAAGTTATAGTTGTCAAGTTCTCAAATATTGGTGCCCCAGGGGATTTTGAGGGTATTGAATCCATTTCTACTTTCAAAATCACGATTAAAACACAGTTAAATTCTGATTTTACAAAATAAAATGTATTAGATTCCCGACCTAAATCGTCGAATTTTTAGACGAATCCCCCTTTATGTGCTATGCAAGGTGGGATAACCCTTCATTATCGCTCCTTGCATTACTGGAGAGAGAGACGATATCCCTCCTTGCACTAGTGGAGAGAGTGATAGCCTCAAAACCTTTGATTATTTTGAATGTGACAAGCCCTAGGTGTCTAGGTTCAATTCATTTTCCTCCATACACCTCTATAATGAAGGGAATGCTGGAATATTGGACAATACTGAGAGGGCAGGGGGTGAATCAGTATTGATAACTTTTAACAATATAAACCACTTTCAATTTATTCATTAACACACATGATCTACAAGAACACACATTAAATTTATCATGGAAGCCCAATTGGGTAAACCACCAACACTTCCTATTACTATAAAATTGTATTTTACAAATAGTTTGTGCCCGCTTTTACAGACAAGGATGGTATTACACCCTATTTACCAGCAACTACTAGAAGGAGGCTACGACCCCTTGGTTTTATCAGCTGCTACTGAAAGATGCTGCTACCACTGGAAGGAGGCTACGACCCCCTTACAGTATTTTAGCCTTCCCTAGCGCCACCTTGCCACCCTAATATGTTTTATTTGTTTTCCAGATCTCATATATGTTTCATGTCACTGGTTGTTTTTCTTTGATCTCTGTCTTGTTGTTATTGCTGCATAGATCTGGATCACAGAGACAATTTCTCTCACTCATCATTCTCTCTATAAATACCCTCTAACACGTTTTCTATGAATGCATCTCTTCACCGTTGTGTCTTTTCATTCTTAGATCGTACCTCTTCATAAGAACTCAATTCTTCATTTTAAAAATTCTTTAACTCTATTTAGGTTTATCAATCATAGCTTTTCGCAACAAAACTTTACCCGAATTGCCTCTCCGCAATAATAATTCTTCATGAGAAATTCTACTGAATTTTCCTTTTCTGCAATGATATTTCTTCAATATATCATTTCTGCAACTATCCTACCATTGATCCATTGCAGACTGTTTCATGTCCGTCGATCTAACACACGAATTTCCCTCGGTAATCATCTTTCCACAATTTCCTTAGCTTTCCATAATTTTCTTTCTGTAACAACATTTCCGCACCATTGATTTCTTGTGGACTCTTCCTTGACCAATGATCTGAGATCAAATGCGGATTGCGGATTTGCATTTTGTGTTTTCTCAAAACGTCCTTCCGCAATTTCCTTTCCACAACTTCCTTTTCGCACTGTTGATTTCTTGCGGACTCTTCCCTAGCCGTTGATCTTTAGATTAGATGCGGATTGTGGATTGCGGGTTTTCTAAATTTCTTAAAAGTGCTTTTGCAATTTTCTTTCCGCGAGATTTCTTTTGTGTCGTTGATCTTATGCAGACTCTTTCTTGATCGTCGATCTTTAGATCAAAAGTGGATTGCAGATTGTGGGTTTTCCAAATTTCTTGAAAATACTTTCGCAATATTTCTTCTGCATCATCGATCTCTTGTGGAGTCTTTCCTGACGATCGATCTTGCAAATTGCGGGTTTTCCAATTTTGTTCAAACTACTTCCGCAATTGTGCTTCTGTGTCGTCGATCTCTTGCGAAATATTTTCTGACCGTAGATCTTACGGATTGCATTGCAGAATGCGAAACCACACTTTTTGATTTTGGACCTCCGCAATTCTCTTCCCCAACTTTGGTTCCGCATTTCTTCTGAACTGTCGATCTATGATCAAATGCAGATTCGTGGACCTTCACTTTTGTTTGTGTGAAAATCATTCACCACCATCGATCTTCTCAAAATTTTCCTCTTCCAAAAGGTACGGGGCCTAATAGGTCATCCCGGGCTCGAGGCTGGTGACTTCTCATGGAGTCCAAGCTCCTAGAATCCCCACACTACCTTTGTTCTATGCGTCGAATAACCAAGGTGAGGCCAATGCATATAAACACATATAAACTCAAATGCGTTGCCAATGTGGGATAAATCCCAATCATTAAATCGAATTGTGTCGTTGATCACCTGATCGGTCAAACGGTTGATGAGTCTTCATTATGAATTCTACTGGAGATCCTCATCTCCTCTTCCTCTTGCATCGATCGAATGCTACTCATCGAACTACCATCCAACTTTGTAATTCCTGTGTCTTACACTGAGTTTTCCCTGTCATCATTTTTGTCATTGCTGAACTCTTTTGACATTGTTAACACCCAAAAATGGTTAACTACCTCATCTACCCCATTTCATGGCTCATTCGTCCATTTACCTACCATATTTCCCTGAAAATCCCACTAAAA
>LPNX010381539.1:134179-157851 GCA_001517045.1 Pseudotsuga menziesii
GTTTTCTCATTTGTTTGTATGTATTTGCATTCTCTTGTGCTAGTGAATAGTGATATGATTTGAGTCACTTGGACTTCTAGTGATATTTTGATATTGTTGGAACTTCTTGTACTTCTTGAGTATCTATGTTCTAAATGGTGTCTTAATAATCTTTTATGTCCTAGATTCTTCCCTTGTCATTGGTGGGGGTTTCCTTCCAATCATGCAACATAGTGGTATTAGTGAACATTGACCCTAAGTTGCTTCTATTTGCAACATTGTTTCTTTTGGCTGATAGAGTGCTTGACATCTTTGTTTCTTGCATATTCAATGCCATATTAGTGAGAAAAGAAAAGAAAACAAATAGTGCATTTTCATCATCTTTTAGGGTTTGAGTTGGTGGTTTTGTAACATTGTATGGATTGCATTGTTTTGGTGTGATCATTTTGGAAGATTTATTTGGATCAAGTATCCATTGAAAATGTTTGATTAGATGAGAATTGCATTGTAAAAAATAAAATATCTCTTCTCTTCTCTTGGAAAGGCCTCCATTGAAGAAAAAAATTCATTTACAATCTTTGCATTCTTTATTTTGAGAGTCAAGAAGAGTCAAAACATAATCAAGTTCACTTCATTTACCCTTTTGAGTAATCAATAGCCATAAAATAAACGCTATAGTTAAAATTAATTAGTAGTATTTTTGTTCATTGAAAAACAACATTAGATTAGGATCTAGGGCCTTGGAATATGATTGGAGAGGAAGCTCTTAAAGGGAAAAAACACAAGTAGCATCATTAAATATAGAAAAATACAATAGTAACGAAGGACACTTATAAACAAATGTCCTCTCATACAGGAATGAAGCACAAGGTCAATCGAGGCAAGTGGAAGAGATATCCCCTCTCTACTTGTTTGGGGGGCCTTCACCTCTACACAGGTTTTTGAAGAGTTGAAGTCCTTGGGGTGACACCTCTCTCCTTAAATATTTTGTTTGAGGACCTATGTCATGCATTCCTTTCCCTTTCAAGAAGTCTTGACTTATGATGGAATGATCTTGAGTGATGGAAAAAACCATTATATGTTTGATTTTTTATCCCTTTTAATAGCAAGGAGGTTGTTTGACATTAATGAAGTTTACTTCCTCATAGTGGGACACACACATGAAGACATACATGGAACTTATGGGAGGTTATTAACTCAAATAAAGTTGAAGGACATATTTTTGTTGCACAAGGTGATAGACATTTATAGGACANGTTCAATAATGTTAATAACATCATATGGGCATGGTCACCAAAAAAAATAATTAAAACCAATAGTGTGTAACACAATTAAGACACAACAAGAGCATATAAAACATAATGACAATAGTGAAAATAAATATCACTTAATAATAAGTTATTCAAGAACAAAAGCTTCCATAATCCTCAATTTTAATGACATATATCATGTAAAAACTCATAAATTAATAATAGATTTTAATTAATATCGATTACTTAGATAAAACAATTATTATTATTATTTTTACTAAAATCCAAAATTAATAAAATTAACATTATGATTTATCATTTCTCTTTAACTTTATTATCCTTTATTTAAATCAATTTTATTCTCATTTAGTTTTTTATACATTTTAATAACTTTCTTCTATTCATATACTAAAGAATATAATCATATAAATTTTGTACAAACTCCTTTTTTTCATTTTTTTAATAGAGCACTTGTTCTTTTTGTGGTTCTTAATCTTTACTTTTTATTTAAAAATGAAAGGATATAATCATATAAATTTTGTACAAACTCCTTTTTTTTCATTTTTTAAATAGAGCATCTTGTTCTTTTTGTGGTTCTTAATCTTTACTTTTTATTTGAAAATGAAAGGTTTATTTAACTAGACAGGTTTGTCTTTTAACTTACTCTACGCAAAAAAGTTATGGAAATATGTTTCCACGCGTTTGGCCTTTTTAAATAGGACTGCCCAGTGGCGGGACCTTTAATCAATCCGCGCCAAGCTGTGTGTGGGTCCATACACGTCATATGGGTATATTGAAGCGACACCACAGACCGAGAAAATGCTCTAACAGCTTTATAGCTTTACTAGACAAAGACAAAAAGGAGCAGGATAAGCGTTCACCAAATCGCCCCCGACTCGCCGGAATCCGGCAAATCAATTTTGGTGTAAATCATACTTTCGAGGAATTAAATCGTAATTTTAATTATTTGGGTAGTTTTAAAATGCCCTATTTAGTATAGAAAGAGATAATAAAATTAGTAGAATTCCAAAATAATGAAATAAACAATTTCACAGCAAACATTTGACTGATTTTAATCAAAAATCGGCCGGAAAAACGGGGCGATTTGGTGAACGCTTATCCCACGCGAGACAAAAATATACTTTGAATGGACATCACTAGATTCACTACCATCTAGCGAAGATGCTCAAACGTACACTGTACCCAAAAAAGTTGAAGGAATCGCCCGTGCCGGAAATGGGAAAAACCGCTGGAAAGTTGTCCGTCCTTCACAAAATCTTATTCTGTGATTCGATTGTGATTAAATCAGTAATTCTATTCAAATTGGTTATATATTTAATTATTTCACATCTTGTTTCAAAATAAAATAAATAATATATGTATATCTTTTTATCAGTTTTCTGCATATATTTTAGTATAACATCTCGGTCCTACCTATTAGACTTCACTTTTCGTTTCTTCAAGAAATGCATTGTGGACGCACAAAGCAACTAACTGGTCCGAGAGTGCCACAACAGGGGTATTTCATACTCAAATACTCGCATTACTTTAGCCCTTTGTACGGATTTTTGCTCCAAACTCATTCCTTCCACAATTTGTCAAAACTTACAGCTAACAGAATATCTTTTCGATTGTTAAATTGTGTTTGGCATTGAAACAACAATGAAACCAGCGTGGTGAGGGCGTCTTTCGCATGTTGTTGGCTATTTCAATATGGTAAACAATCAGCATAATCAAAAGCACAGTCAGTTTGACGACCTTCTAGAACTGTTGCCATCCTGCATCTGTGCAGTTGTGTTTTTAATATTGCTTTTATGGGATGTCTGTAGGGCGTTAAAGAGGAGGGCACACTGGACTCCTGGTGTAGCTCTCGTTCTTAGCGCTCTCACTATCCAGATGGTCGGTTTGATTGATTTCTGGGATATGCGTTTTAAGGACCACAACCAAGAAAAACTCGAGGATGTGAGCATTTTGCTGACAGAAGATCAGTTGATACTCGACTGCCGGAGGCTTATGATGTGTGTATTCATAGGCTATTTATTTCCGGGTATGGTCCGTTCTGGATGGACTCGTGTGTGGAGCGATGTTGGAGGATTGGTATTGGCTGTGGTACTTCATATGGTCCTTGAGCTTTACTTTGTTTGGAAATTTAATAGAACCAAGCAGAGTGAATCATTTTGGTTCTTAGTTTCTGGCACTACACTATTCATATCAAGTGCATTGTTGCTTCTGCTCTTGAGCTGCGCGGTCTTAGCAGGTAAAACCATCCGTAAGATCATTTCTAAAAAGGTTCCTATAGCAGTATCATATTGTAGTTTCCCTGAAAAACGATTGTGTGACAACATTGGGGATCACGTCCTCAAATGTTGGATTGTAGTTCGTGCCTCTCAACCTGATTATGTCATGGCCAGGTCAGTTTTCACTTCGTTGGCGGGCCTGGTAGTCACAGTTTCTGGTTTGATTTTTGTGGTTAAATGGAAGTGCATTCACCTCCCACAACATAATTATGATATGATGCACAGAATAACGGTTGGTATTGAGTTTTCCTTCGTCCTAGTAGGATGGATCGTCATTTTCTTTAGATGGGTAATAGCCGTTATGTATTTTCCACGAAATCCATGCTTCTTATTTTACTTAGAGGATTTTTGGACCAGGAGTCTTGTTGAACTGAAAGAGGATCTTGATCGGCACTTGAAAGGCCGATTATACCGGCTGAAAAGAATTCGTGAAAGAACGTTCGGACAAAGTGTCATGGTGAGTTTTATCACAGTTGTACGGTTGCATTCGGTATTACTGCCTATGAGGATTTGGCTGCAGATATTCATGGTTGCACTAAGCAAAGCATCTTGGTCTCTCTCTGAAGTTGTAATCGGAATGATCAGACCTTTCATAATGAGCCGTGAAAGTTATGCTTTTTTGTCTGGCCGATCGCATACTAAATTACAGCAAGATAGTCATGATCACTTTTCGATTTACAGAGATGCTTTGGACTTCATACGAATGCCAGGAGAAATGGCCTACAGCCTGTGGATAGTCAATCAATGGGCCTTTGAAAAGGCAGAGAATCATATGAAGCAAGGAATTGCAAAGGGCAAGGATGATACTCCAGAATTGATCAATATACTTACAGACAAAACTTGCTCTGCCGACGGTGACGCTACAACATCGCTGCCGCTGGTGGTAGATGAAGATCTGACGGTCGATGAAGAAAAGTATCACGGGGACCTGGGCAAAAAGTCTAGGAAGATGAGAGCAGTGTCATTACTATATTGTATGATAGACTTCGACTATGAGCACGGTATGAATTATGATGTAATTAATGATTCTATCAGTGTTTATTCCCAAGCATGGGACTTCATGGACTTTGTTGACAGTTCAGATCCAGAAGCCAATTTGGTGAGCCTAGCAGCGGACAAGGAATTCGACACTCTTCAGCACGTTTGGGATAAAAGGTCCAAGCCTTTAGTCGAACAGAAGATCAGGCCACTAGTACAGAAAATGAAACACCTTTCAAAACAAGGAACACCACCTAGCCTAGATAGTCACGACTCCGAGTCATGGATGACTGCAGCTATGAAATATAATTTGTACAAAACATGGAAAGCTATTGATGCCAATTCAGTTCGTAAAATCTCTGATTTACGATGCTTACTGGTAAATGATATTATTTATTGCATTCAAAATGAGCTAGACACAGCATTAATAAAAAATTGCAGTAAATGGGCGGAGGACGGAAAGGAAGAAGAAATATACCGCGCAGCCTTTATCGCAGGGAAATCCAAGGGAGTGCGAGAGAAGGTAAGACTAATCAAGCGGCTTCCTTATAGCGGTTTAGGTTTAGGTTTGTATGTACTCAGATAATAATTTATACATAACCTTGGGATTTGTTTGTTTGCAGATTGATGATCGTAACAATCAAGTTGACGGTCACACTGACACAACTTTTGAAGGCCAAAGAGATAGATTAATCTGTTGTGTTTGAAATCTACGAAGTTAATTTTGTGAGTCGGGTGGAAAGAAAGTTATCCTTATCCAGATCTTAGGTTAAGCTTGGTGTGAAGATCTGGATTTGTGTTTTACTTATAAATATGCAAATTAATATTTCTTCACTGTGCATTTTTTTCTAGATAGATTTGAAATCTACAGAGCACAAATTTTCATGATTTTGATTCATATGAAGAAATGATGTTGAGAGATTTTGATTCATATCAAGAAATGATGTTGAGAGAGATGAAGTTATATTTCAATCCGAAAAATATCAAAATAATAAACTAAGATCTGCGTTTTGTTTTATTTTTCTTTTAGATAAATTTGAAAGTTTTTTCACCATCTTGATATGGATTCATTTGAAGATGTCCTCGAATTTCAATTTTAAAGCACATAACATAAAATGGAGTACCTCAACAATGGGTCATGTCCTCAAATAGTCGTCATCATCCCCCAAGCGGGTTGGTTCGGGGTCTGCTGCAGCTCTGTCCCAGGAGGAACATTGATACAGGCTTCTGCTAAGCGTTGTCTTGGTGCATATCCTAATTTGGAGGGTCGGATTACTTCAGGCTTAGTGCACTATAAGAAGTATCCTGAGCCATGGAGTAGTCTGAATGGCTGGAGGTCAAGGGAGAGGGAGCGAGGTCACCTTTCTAGAGCAATTGTGCAAACAAGTTTTTCATTTTCCATTAGTGGGAGAGTCACTAAAGCAGAGGTTGGGTGGTGTAGTGGCCCTGAGTATGATTGGCATTTTTTGTGAGCAGTTGGAAGGTCACATAATGCTGGAGCTATCACAAAGATTGTTGTTGGCATTTTTTAGTGAGCAGTTGAAAGGCCACATAATGCTGGAGGGGCCACTAAAATTGTTGTTATTTCTGTTCCTTGTAATTTATCAATGGTTGAAAGGGTAGATAACACTTGAGGGGCCATAGAAACAGGTAGTAGAAATAGTTTGCCCGTGGTGGAGCCAAGATAGTGCAGAGCCATTAAACATGAATACCAAGAGGGCAAGGCTATCGATAGAGACCATTAAATTTTTCTGTTACCTGGAGAATGCCATCTAGGCTGAGTTCTATGTGAAGTGACCAGAAGTACCAAAGAAAGTGTCCTTCAGGCTGGAGGCTATAGTTCATGCTGAAGTGCTCTTCCAGAAAAAGGAAAGCAAGGTTATAACAACCACAAAAACAACTGAGGCAGGTAGTCATTAAAAGTCGCCATTAAACCACAGCCCCGCCTCCCTCCACGTCCCGTCTTCTTGGGACACCCTCATGCTGAGTAGAATTTCTAGTTTTAAGTACATGTCTATTGAAATGTTAATGTAAGTTACATGTTTTCTATAAATATTTATTTTTTAATATTATATTCAAATACATAATATTTATCTTATAAAATATTTACTTAAATATTTACCTATTCTTAGGTATATTTATGTTTTCTTTTCTTTCTAGATAAATTTGAAAGCCTTCTTTTAATTTTGATATGGATTCATTTGAAAATGACAGCCATCAAGCCTTGGATTTCAAATTTGAAGTACATGTCTATTAAAAATTTAATGAAAGTTACTAGTACATATCTATTTTTAATGTTATATTCAAAGGCATATAAAATATTTACCTATACATGCTTACATTGCTATTCTCTTTTCGAATTGAAATACATCTCGTTTTCAATAGCAAACAAAACAAAAGCTCCGAATAATCGAAGCCTTCATGCTTACAATGCTTTTCTCTTTTGCAGTTAACTCTTTTCCAACGGCAAGACAACACAGAAAACTAAAAATTCAAAAAGCTCTAAACCATCGAAGCCTTGATAAGCAAGCCTCTGCTAGAGTTCGACTTCGACTTATATACTCAAACCTATAAAGATGTTGCCATAAAACATTTACTCATATGTGTAACGAAGAGAAGAGATCGTTCATACTATTAAAAGAATTCTAAATGAGAGAGCCAAGGTCTCTCGAGGCACAAAATCTAAAAACTACAGTACAGCTAAAAGCAAATATAAAGCCAACTAGCTTATTTGAAAATAAAGCCCAAAAGGAAAAGTTAAAAAGCTGGCCTTCAAGTTCATAAGAAAATTCTGTATAATATAAATTAGCAACAACTATATTAAAAAGATTAATAGACAAACATATATTTTTTTGTTTTTTTCTTTTTTTTTCTTCTGAATAATGTGTCAATTACTTGTATCTAATTAGCTCAACTCCAAAGTCCTAGTTCTTTTGTCACATGACGAGCACATTATCATGCCATAAGTGCACCTATCACATGACTTCACAGGAATTTATTAGGATTTTAGAGGAGTGAAGTGCACATTACTTCAACTCCTAGCTATTAATGTGGACAGTGCTGCCTCACCTAAGACTAAAACCATTTTTTTGGGAAAAGACATTACTTTAAAAGTTATTATAAAGATTTATGTTGTTGATCAAGGATGGTCAAAGATGATTGTAATTGAATATTTTATTATTAAATAATTAAAAGAAGAGACACCTATCCAAAGAAGAATGTTGAAGAGTGTTCACTGACCCACTAGGAGGCTCATTACATTCTAAGAGATTAATACTTTGTGGTTTTGAAGTTAGGCACACAAGATGAATTCGATGAGGGAAAAGTTAAAGCGAGTTATTAGAGTTTTGACTGTAAGTGTGACTACTAAGTTTACAGAGACTATTGAATATGCTTCTACACAGTCTCTTCATCGTGGTGTTCACTGAACAGGCTCGGGGTCCTTAAGCAAGTGATCTTGGCTGCTTTCAGGAGACGTTGGGAGGAACGGTCTTCTTTGGGTGTTTGTCCACTTCGAAAGTTAACATGTTCTAAGTAGTTCTCGTTATTATCTTTATAGTTATTTTATATTTATATATGAAAGATTTTATGAATGTTAAAATCTTTCCCAAAACTATTATTTGTTTATGTAATAAAGTAGGAAAATAATTTTATTTCCTATAAAATTATTAGTTAACGAATGCTACATTTTACATAGAATTTTCATAGTAAAATTAGTAGGCTATCTTATATTTCTTATTTAGAAACAATGTTCAAGACCCATAAGAATATTAATAACTTACTCAATATAAAAATTTATACAATTTATACAGCCAAAAGGCTTTTTACTCATTATCAAACTCACTCAGTCGAAAGGCTCATGTCTTCATTATGTTTTACCAGAATACAACTTGCTTACACCCTAGAGGCACATCTTCTTTAAAAAAAAAAGATATTAGGGTTCAACAATACACTTTAATGAAATATATAACCATAGTAAATAATAAAAATTCCTCAATTAAGGAATTAATACAAGTTGGGAGTTCAAGGCCGGTAAGGGTTAATCTTTTTCATGAAATTTTATAACGAAGCCTACAACACCACAACCTAAAAACATTTACAAAGACTAACCCTTCTTACCAGCTTGACGTCTTTTAATAGAGGTATAAATACAGTAATGTCATGTCCCAAATTTTGCATTGGATCACAATGGCCTAATCACATTTGCCATATTCATGAGATTTTGTCAAATTGATGCAAAGGGTCAAATAATTGCCAAGCAAGAAAATTACTAGTTTCTTAGGCTGGGGGTGGAAGCTTTGGGATTTGGAATAAGGGGGACAATAAATGATGTTTGAACATTAGAATGGCATAAATATTTAATAAATGATATAAATAAATAAATACAAGGAAAAATCAGAGTGGCAATTGATTATGAAGACACATGGAGGATGTGGGACCCACACAAGCTAGAAATTATGTGCCACATGGCATCCTCCTCTTGCAATTTTGAATCCATGGAAAGCCTAAATGATCTTGGATGAGTTACAAGGCTAATACACTTGGCCATATGCATCATAGGTCAAATTTGGAAGGAAATGTAACTTACATGGGAGAGGAAGAGTCATTTTGTAGCTAGTGAGACACTTGGACTAAATTCCCTAGCTCTATGATAACAATGATGAAGATGCTATGACACCAATGAAACAAATCAGATATGAAGGCTGACATTTGGCATATCTAACATGTCAGGTCGAAATAGAGCAACCATGAGGGCGCTCATGTGAGTTGGAGAATCTTAATGGGATCCTACTCAAATTTGGGAAGATGGAAGGCTAGGAAAGAGACGACACATGAGCTTGTGGATGGATTGGTAACCTTAGAAGGCTAAGGATGTTTATAAAATACAAGAATTAACCAAGAGAAGAGCTTTTGATCATTTGATAAAATTGCATTTGTGAATTGAGAGAGCTAGTGGATGACTAGTTCCTTGCCTTAGCCAATTTCGAGGGTGAAAGATTCCCATCGAAGTTGGTGTTTGGAGAGGCAATTCAAGTATTTCATGGAGATTTAATGGAGTTTTATTTGCAGGTGTAAGCTACATGGAATCTCGTGGTTCCTTCTATTGCAGCACTTTCTCTCAACCATTTCCAATTTTTATTGCATATTCTTGCTCATGGAGGGATTGCACTTTGGGTGAGCTATTGATATATTTGGCGAAGCTTATAATGCCCCATTATTTTATGTTCTGATTTAAATGCTATGTATTTCAATTTTAGAAGACTCTAAGGTTGAAATACAAAAATAGTTCATGTAAAAATGTTAATCAATGAAGAAATAGTGTGATTTCCCCACTATCTTGTTCTGAACCAATGTAATGTTGATGGATTCAAATGGATAAGTAAAATAATGATGGTTTATGGATGAATGGACTGTTATTTCCGTATTTAAAAGTTCAGAAGACTCTCAGGTTGAAATACCCAAAATATTTCATGTATAAATGTTATTTTCCCACTACCTTGTTGTGAACCAATATAATGTTGATAGATTCGAATGGATAAGTAAACTACTGATGGTTTATGGATGAATGTACTATTATTGATGGATTATATGAGTTTAATGTTTAGTACATAATAATTTGGAGTTATTTTGTTGAGTTTCATAGCATTTGGAGAAGTTTTCCTATCTTTTCTCCCAAGGTTGAAACTAGTCTTTTTGCATCTAATTTAAAGGAGTTATATCAGACATTAAAAGTGTAATGGTGATGCATATGAGTTCATATTGATGTCCTTTACATGTCCGCTAATTCCATTCAGAAATTTGATTTGGCTTGAGTGCATTTGGGAAGCCATTTTCAGTATTCATTGTGGGGGAATTAGAACCCCAAATTACTAATCAAAACTCCTACTTCAACCAGAATCTTAAACAATTTTGTAGAATCCTTTAGAGAGTCATAAAGCTTCCCTGAACATCATATTAAAAACTTAATATCATTCATATACCTTTTGTGAATATTTGGGATCATTTGGACCAATTTGGAGACCTAGACATCAAAACTAGTCAAAGGTCGAAATAGGGAAAAAAGTGAAAAAATTGGTCATTTAATAAAATTCTAAAAATGGGCATTACAGTGGTATCAGAGCATGATATTGGTGCATTATGTGGTCTTATATTTATGAGGACAAGAATTCAGGGACCACAATTGGATATTGAAACAAAAAAGTGCTTTTGTTGAAGAGGAAACTATGACTAGGGATGAAAAGAGAACCTCGTATGATGGTGAGGAGCATATAAAAATTATGGAACCAATATTTGAAGACATGACCAAGAATATTATGAAAGGATTCAAATTGTTGGTTATCCAAGGTTGGAGAAAATATATTGATCTTAAGAAAACCAAGGGGGAAAATGCATTACCTTGCTTGAAGGAGCAAAAGGAGGAGACCCATGAACCACCTAGTTCTAAAATAGGTGAAGTAGAAGGAGTAGTACATGAAGAGGATTGAAATTCACTCCAAGTGAATCTGAAAAAGATGAAGAGACATCATATGAGTATGAAGAATTTTCTATGGAAAATACTGAAGATCATTCGAGACACATTCTACCTTGGAAATGAAGCAAAGAGCATCTACTCATGGATACTTGAACTATGAAGGAGTACCTACTGATGGGTGCTCACAACCATATGTTGGTGACATAGAGATCAGATTTAAAAATGTTTTTGCAAGCCAAATTTATAGTAAACATTAAAACGAAGACCTTGTAGAAGTTGAAGAAGAAACACGATCAACTTCCCCATCATCACTTGAGCTTCATGAAGTTGGTCCACACAAGAAGGAAGAAGATGAGGAGGTTCATTTGTAAGAGCCTCATTTTCTTGAAGGTTCATTAAAGATTAATGAAAAGAAGATCCAAGAGGCCCTTAAAATACTGCATGGAACTAAAGCTTTGGTGTCAAATTCTTGTTGGAAAATTTCTTCATTAGAGGATCCATCCTTCCTTGAAGACATAGAGAAGATTAAAAAAGAAATGTGCAACATTGAAGGTAATTTCATGCATTTTATTTTTGATAGAAACAATTTGGTTGAGCTTAATGAATGTTTACATGAAGAATACTTGAATAATAATGAGGATATTCATAATATCCCAAATCAAAATGAGAAAATTCTAGAGAGGATGGAAGATACTTGTTCTTCCTCCCATGTTTTAGATTATCATATGGTAGATTGCTTGGAGGATTCTCATGACATGGTGGATCATGAGAAATGTATAAATTTGAATGTGATTGATGTGTTTGAAGATGAAACTGAAGAGATCCAAACACTTGATGTGGTGTAAGAGGAACTTGAATTGTCTCTTGATGAAGGTTATGCAATTTTTAAAGAAGAAGACGATTCCTCTACATTGGAACCAATCTATGACAAAGGTTTCACACTTTTTAAGGCATTGCATGATACTACCCATATGGATCCTTCCCATGATGAAAATTATGCACTTTTTGATCATTTAGGTTGGTTAGTTCATTCTCCTACATCCTACAATTCCATGATTCACAACATTAGTCTCAATGAAGTATGTGTGAAAGGGTTCTTTTTTATGGTGCCACATGAGGAGTATGGAACCCCTAGATTTAATTTTTATGATGACATGGTTGGAGCACATTCTTATTCACATTTGTAGTAGAATCCTTTGTTAGTTTATGATGATGCACATCTACATGGAAGCACCTATGATATGCATTTGAGTCACTTGAAGACCCATGGTTCATTTGATGTTGGAGGAACTTCATCCAACACTGGGGTGAATAGATTTATGATTGGAGAACATTTTTGTTACTAGCCACATACTTTGTTATATCTTTATGATTCTCTCATTAATGGATGTATGGGTGAGACTTCTTTCAGTCATTTGAAGTATCCTTGTTTTTTTTGCTCATTATTTGGTTAAGATTTTAGTGGAGATTCTTCATTCACTTCCTGGATGAAGGAATACATGGCTGAATATTTTGATGCATATCACATCCTTTTGGAGCAGCATTATGGGACATGGGGTCCTCACCTGTGTCATTGGAGCAAATTTGATTGGTCACTTGAATCTTGTACACACTTGGAAAATGGTGGTGTACTTACTTTTAGGTATAAGAACTTTCCTGATTTTTTGATTAGGGACCTCTTTAATGTCCATTTTTATTATGTTGTTATGTACTTTGATGATATATATTATGTACTCATGATGTTTGGAAGAATGCATACTATAAAATGGGATCCTAGAACTCTCTTTCCTAATAGTATGGGTTAGAGAGCACTCTTAATTGTTGGAGTGCAATAAAAGCAATCAGACCTTGGGAAGTTTTTAGCCCCATTGATTTCAATTTGTTTTGGGAAACAAGCAGTATGGGAGATGGATTCCCCACTTAATAAAGTGATTTTAATCAAATTCGTGTAGCATCAATCATTTTGGTTCCTCTATAAAATATTCATGGAATCTCAAAGACTCAAAGTTGGGCAACTCAGTGGCAACTTCAAAGAATGATACAAGAAGCAAGTTCTTCAACACCCAAGTTTGAAATTACTTGAGGACAAGAAATATTGGGAAGGGAGGATTTGTCATGTCCCAAATTTTGCATTGGGTCACAATGGCCTAATGAAATTTTCCATATTCATGAGATTTTGTCAAATTGATTCTAAGGGTCAAATAATTGCCAAGGATGAAAATTACTAGTTTCCTAGGTTGGGGGTGGAAGCTTTGGGATTTGGAATAAGGGGGAAAATAAATGATGTTTGAACAGTAGAATGACATAAATATTTAATAAAGGATATAAATAAATAAATAAAATGGAAAATCAAAGTGGCAGCTTATCTTGAAGACACATGGAGGATATGGGACTCACATAACCTAAACATTCTGTGCCACATGGCATCCTCCTCTTGCAATTTCAAATCCACGGGAAGCCTAAATGTTCTTGGATGAGTTATAAGGGTAATAAACTTGGTCATATGCATCATAGGTCGAATTTGGACAGAAATGTAACTTACAAGGGAGAGGACGAGTCATTTTAGAGCTAGTGATACACTTAGGCTAGATTCCCTATATCTATGACAACAATGATGAAGATTCTATGACCCCTATGACACAAATCACATCTGAATGATGAGATATGACATATTTGACATGTCAGGTCGAAATAGAGCATCCAAGAGGGTTCTCATGTGAGTTGGGTAAGATCAATGGGCTCTTACTCGAATTTGGGGAAGATGGAAGGCTAGGAAAGGGAGGACACATGGAAAATCCTTAGCACACATCCTAATTCGAATTGGATTGAGATTGTGGATGGATTGGTAACCTTAGAAGGATAAGGATGTTTATAAAATACATGAATTAACCAAGAGAATATATTTTGATCATTTGAGAAAATTGCATTTGTGAATTGAGAGAGCTAGTGGATGACTAGTTCCTTGCCTTAGCCAATTCCGAGGGTGAAAGATTCCTATCCAATTTGGTGTTTGATGTTGAATTATTGTAACTTCAAAGTGTATTCACTTACTGTACCCCAATGTTCCTATCGGGAGAATCATTTGTATTTCATTGTACCCCGATGTTCCTATTGGGAGAATCATTAATATTGTAATAGGTCATTATAGAGTCATGAGGTAAACCCTGTTGTAAGTCAGGTCATTAGTATCCACTAGAATATAATAATATGATGTTTTGAGTCTCCCTAGAGAAGTCATCCCAGTCAAGTTTAGCAGGGACAACTTGGTTGAGTAAAAAGTATAGTGAACTAAAGAATATAAATAGAAGTGAAGTGCTCCTTATTTGAACACACACACATCGTTGTGTAGCGCATGAGAGAGAGAGCGAGAGAGAGAGAGAGAGAGAGAGAGAGAGAGAGNTATATTGAGGAAGATTTTCTTTTTGGGTTTTTCCCTTTAGGGTTTTCCCAGGATAAATATTTATGTCTATTGTCTCTTGTGATTGATTGTTGTGCATGCTATTCTCTGAGAGAATATCCTAAGATCATATTGTCTAAATGATAAAAATCGAACATGTTATCAGAGCTAACATGAGAAGAAGACGTTGTGCAGCTGCAGAAGCTAGGGATTCTTACTTTTTGGGTCTCTCTCCATAGATCATCAGAAAAAGGAGGCTAGACTAACTCTCCATTGAAGGTCGCATCTTTTTGTCAAAGCAGAATTTGATTTCAGGAATTTTCAATTTTTGACTTGTCACTCCTACGGGAAATTAGGGTTTTTCATAGAAGAGGAATTTCTGAGTAAACCTAGCATAGGATTTCTCTCCTCCTCAAAATTGAAATTTAAAGACCAAGATCAAAATTTTTGGTTGGGTAAAACTTCGGGAAAGTCAAACCTTAATTTGACCTCAGACCAAAAAAACTCTAAAATACTAAAACTAGTAGTTTTGGTACATTCGCTCTATCTCGATATTGGAGAAGGATTAGAAGCCAAAATGTAAATCAGGGTTATAGCCTCTCCCAATTTTCATCCCTAAACAAGACACCTAGGGAGAATTGCTATATCTCAGGCTACGAAGGTCCACATTAAATTTCACAAGATGTTCCACATAGATAACAAACTTTACTTTATGTGGTAAAATTTTCAGACCCTGATGATGAAACAGTGACACATGGAAGTCTCTACAAGTTCGCTATGATGAACAGTCCTTAAAGATGTCAACTTGGGAAAACCCTCATGTTCCAATTGGTGAAACAAATTATGCTCAAACCTGAGGTGTTGGAAAGAGTATAGACAAGGCTACCTCAGTACAAATTTCAGACATAGGGGAGTAGTACTTTCAGAGATACCGCAGAAACCATATTAGACATTTCTGCAGAAGAAATTGAAGAAAACTAGGGCATCAGATATTTTGCAATTTTGATCACAGTTTTGGGAAAATGAATATGCTGCTCAGGTCTCCTTCGGGAGGAACATATTTCTTTCGAATCAGATCTAAAATATTCCAAGTTTTGAAAATTAGGTTTTCTCTAACAAACCCTAGATCAACCAGATCCGGAACGAGGATGAACAACTCAAACTGATAAGATCTAATATTTTGCTATTTACATTTGAGGTTCTCATTTCAAAATGAACTATCACATTAGGTTGATGACAAGTTTGGTGAAGATGAAAACTTCCGAACATGGAAGCGTAGGATTTCACTAGTTCTTGAAGAAAATGAAATGGAGACCTTCATAAGTGGAGAGGTTCCAGTTCCAAAGGGAGATGAGGCTAAAGCCTTACCCAAGAAGAACTTGGTCAAAGTCAAGAAGATCATTGCTGATTAAATAAAGGATCACCTTATACTACAAGTGTCTTCTCTATAGACACCTAAATATATGTTTCATTCCTTGACCAAGCTATTTTAAGGGAAGAACATAAATCAGGATATGACTTTGAGAAATTAGTTGAAGAATGTAAAGATCCAAAATGCAGAGACCATACAGTCATACTTTACAAATAACAACTTGAAGCAGTGGATGAAGATGTAGAGAATGCAAAAATTGTGATAACCACCTTGAATGGCCTCCCAGGATCATGGGATTCATTCATTCAAAGAATGTTTTATAGAATGGAGTGATTACCTTTAGCAGACTCTGGAAAGAGTGCACATAAGAAGAAACTCGACTCATAATAAGAGAATATAAGATGGGAGCAATTGAATATCAAACGCTCACGATTCAAAGAAGATCCCTCAAGCGATAAAGAACATGAAGAACTCAATTCTTGAAGAACCTCTTATCCATATTATCATTTGGATAAGAAATGATGATGTCATGAATGAAGAAGATGATGAAGGAGAAGGATCAAGAAGGAGTCTATCCACGAAATGAATAAAAGATAAATATTCATTTTTCATTTCATGGTATTGTTTTGGTATGCATTTGTTTATATTCAGTTGATGTGTTATGCATGATAGAATGTTTGCATTAATGATAATATACTACTAATATGCATGTGATGGGTAAGTAGTTCATGGTTCTATAAAAATCTCCATTGCTACTTATCTAGAATGAAACCTCTTTGTTGACATATTGGATTAGCGCTCAATCTCAATGATGTCATGGTAGAGATGGAAGGCATCTATAAAGTTTTCATGAGATATGGATGAATCTTGTATTGGCTAAAATAGTTGCATGATTATATATATATGCATAAGAATTTTCCATGATGAATATGCCTTATGAAATGTTTCTATCCATAAAACAAATGCATTTGACTTGTAGGAAAAATCACGTACAATCTCCTACAAGAAAAGAAGGATGAGACTTGTTCTGAAGAACAAGTGACGACAGTTCAAGAAATAATACAAGATGAAGAAGAATTTGAAGATACTTTCAAAGAAAGAAAGAGGTCTCAGAAACGGTGCAGTTATGTGACACTGTTGAGCGACATCATTGATACATAACCTTCCAACTATAAAGAAGTTGTACAGAAGAAAGAATGGGAAGAAGCAATGACGGAAGAATACTAGTCAATAATAAAGAATGATGTGTGGGATATAGTTCCAAACTAGAAGGCAAGAGTGTGGTATCTTCCAAGTGGATTTACAAGATAAAACATGTAGTTGATGGAAGTAGAGAGAAATACAAGGAAATATTTGTGGCTAGAGGTTTCTCTCATAAAGAGGGAATTGATTATGAAGAAACATTTGCATCAGTAGCAAGATATAATTTGATTAGAGCCATCATGGCACTTGCATCCATGATGAAGTGGAACTTACATCAGATGGATGTGAAGACAACCTTCCTGAAAGGTGTGATTGAGGAAGAAGTATACATAGAAAAACCACAAGGATTCGAAGTTGAAGACAAATGAACTCATGTATGTAAGTTGAATAAATCCATCTATGGCCTGAAGCAAGATCCTAGAGCTTGGTAGGGAAGGATATATAGTTTCCTAATGAGCTTGGACTTTACCAAGAGTAAAGCCGATCCGAACCTTTAATTCAAGGTTATAGAAGATGAAACTGTCATACTATAACTATATGTGGATATTTCTGACATGGAATGAGAAATAGATTGTAGAATGCAAGAAGAAGCTCGCTGAAGAATTTGAGATGAAAGACCTTGGGTTAATGCATTATTTCCTAAGTCTGGAGGTGTGGTAAAGTTTAGAAGGAATCTTTCTCAATCAGGGAAAGTATGGAGTATAAATTTTGAAAATATTTAATATGTTGGAATGTAAAGCCATGGCCACACCCATGGATACCAACTCGAAGTTGCTGGCTAATGAATCATCAGAGTTAGTGGATGTGACTCAATACAGACATATTATTGGGTCATTGATGTATCTAAAAAATACCAGACCAGACATTTTTTTGTTTTGAACACCTTGAGTCAGTATCTAGTTCAACCTAGACGTGTTCACCCGGTAGCTGCAAAACATGTGATGAGATATCTCAAAAGAACTACAGACTTTGGTCTATACTATGATGGAAAACATGCCATACAGATTGTATGGCTATACAAATGCAGATTGGGATGGAAGTGTCTTAGACAAGAAAAGCACATCAAGTGGATGCTATTGTTTGGGGTCTTCTATGATTTCATGGTTTAGCAGGAAACAACCCAGTGTTGCTCTTAGCATGGCTGAAGCAGAATACATAGTAGCTTTCTCTGCTAGTTGTGAAGCCATATGGCTTCGGAAACTAATGTCAGGTCTATTTAACCCGGAGTTGGATACCACAATGATTCTATGTGATAACTAGAGTTGTATAAAGATGACAGAGAACCCAGTGTTCCATGATAAATCGAAGCACATAGAAATCCAGTATTTCTACATTCGAGATATGATACATAAGGGAGCCATAAAGTTCCAGAATGTGAGTACTGATGAACAAGTTGCTTGTTATATTTTTATCATTCAAGATACCATTATGATCTTAGGATCTTTAACTAAGAGAATAACATGCACAGCAATAAAACACAAGCACAACACAAGAGACAATAGACACAAAGAATTTTCCTCGGGGAAACCATAAAGGAGAAAACCCCGCAACTTCCTCAAAGATAGAATCAACACCAAAAGTAAAACCTGAAAACATAAAGATGATCTCCACAGCTTCTGTCTCTCTTTCTCACTTGAGAGAACTTCTCCTCTCTCAGTCATGCGCCCCAATGAGTGAGTGTGAGTGTGTGTGATAAATAGAGAGACTCACTTTCTATTTATATTCTTTCGTTCACTTGAAACCCACTCCAACATGTCAGCCTCACTTAAAAATTACTTAGTAGAGACGACATCTCTAGGAGTGTCTAATAACCCTAGTGCCCCACAACTTGTGGGGACTTTGCCACCTCCGACCAACAAGGAGGTTTATCCTTAACACAATTCTAGGGACTATTGCCCCAACTTACAATGAATCACCTAGGGTTGACTTATCTAGGATAGTCTAATAACCCTAGGGCCCCATAACTATGGGGAATTTAACCCTTGACCAATAGGAGGGTTACCCATAATGACTTGACATGACTTTTTTACATTATAGAAACTTCCTGGAGTAAACATCAGGGTATGAAATGACTCAATTACATTACAGACACATCCCAGAATAAACATTGGGGTACAATACATAAGATTATGGATGAATACATTCCAAAGTTACAATTACATCAACACTCCCTCTTAACTAGGAAGGTATTCTCTCGACACAATTTATCAGCACAAGTATTCTTATTTGTATTATCTAGATCATCATTGAGTTCTCGTCATCTTCATCTTCAATTCATCTTCATCTGGATCTGGATCATCACTCGATATGGATCATCATTACTGAATCTATATCATCACTGGATCTGGATCATCATCACTGGATCTGGATCATCACTCGATCTGGATCTAGATCATCACTGGATCTGGATCATCATCACTGGATGTGGATCATCACTGGATATTGACCATAAATAGATCTAGATAATCACTATTGAATCATCATCACTGAATCTAGATCCTAACTCGATCTGGATCAGTACCATGGGTGCTATCTCATGATTCTTCTAGTCACAGGAAGTTCTATAGAGCTAACCCTTTTTCATGCTAGTTGTAGGCCTAGCCTCCATGTAGGTCTTTATTCAGTGCTTATATCTGACACCAAGTCAAAATGGCTCATACAACACTTACATCTGACCTACTCGTCAGAAAGGCACGCCCAGCACTCACATCTGATATGTAGGAACCAATCCTATAATCATATCAGAAAGGCCCAGAACTCACATTCACTGGCATGATAGGACACAACTACTATAATCTATGAAAAGGATTAGCACTTACAACCACCAGCATGATAGGACAAAACTACTATCATCTGTGGAAAGGCATAGCACTCACATCCACCAGCATGGTAGGACACACCTACTACCATCTGTGGAAAGGCACAACACTTACAATCACGAGCATGGTAGGACACACCTACTACCATCTGTGAAAAGGCAGAGCACTCACATCCACCAGCATGATAGGACACACCTACTATCATCTGTAGAAAGGCTAGCACTCACTCCACCAGCATGGTAGGTCACACCTACTATCATCTGTGGAAAGGCACAACACTTACAATCACCAGCATGGTAGGACACACCTACTACCATCTATGAAAAGGTAGAGCACTCACATCCACTAGCATGATAGGACACACCTACTATCATCTGTGGAAAGGCACAACACTTACAATCACTAGCATGGTAGGAGACACCTACTACCATCTATGAAAAGCCAGAGCACTCACATCCACCAGCATGATAGGACACACCTACTATCGTCTGTGGAAAGGCCAACACTCACATCCACCAGCATGGTAGGTCACACCTACTACCATTCATGGAAAGGCATAGCACTTACAATCACCAGCATGGTAGGACACACCTACTACCATCTGTGAAAAGGAAGAGCACTCACATCTACCAGCATGATAGGACACACCTACTATCATCTGTGGAAAGGCCATCACTCACATCCACCAGTATGATAGGACACACCTACTATCATCTGTGGAAAGGCACAACACTTACAATCACTAGCATGGTAGGACACACCTACTACCATATGTGAAAAGGAACAACACTTACAGTCACCATCATGGTAGGACACACCTACTACCATCCGTGAAAAGGTAGAGCACTCACATCCACCAGCATGATAGGACACACCTACTATCATCTATGGAAAGGCCAGCACTCACATCCACTAGTATGATAGGACACACCTACTATCATCTGTGGAAAGGCAATGCACTTACATCTGGTCATGTGGGATAACATCCCTCAGTCACATCAGAATGGCTCTCAGTACCAGACTGAGGATTTCTGGTACCTCACTAGGTAGCTCCATTCAAAGAATGGCGGTAGCCCTTATATGTAAGACCAAGTTAGAATGGCGATCACTCACATCTGACATGGAAGGAACCTAATCCTTTAGCCATGACATAATGGCTCAGCCCTTACATTGGATCAAGTGGGAACACATCCCTCTATCACATCAGAATGGCCATGCACTCATATCTGATCATGTGAAAGCACATCTCATGGTCATATTAGAATGGCCCTTAGTCCCAGACTGAGTTTTCTTGGTACCTCACCAGGAAGCTCCATTCAAAGAATGGCAATAGCCCTTATATATGATCATGTAGGAATCAATCCTACAGTCATATCAGAATGGCTCAGCACTCATATCTGACATAAAAGGAACCAATCCTCTCACCATGATAGAATGGCTCAGCCCTTACATCTGACCATGGAAGGAACTAATCCTCTCACCATGTCAGAATGGCTCACAAAATCATCACTTCCCTTTGGAGGGAACCTCGATCTAGAGAACACCAAGATTCTCCCTGAAGTACTCAAACTTCACCCTAGCCAATGGCTTTGTCAACACATCAGCTATCCGATCACCCATTGAAAAATAATGGAGCTTCACCGCTCCCCTCTGCACCATATCCCTGATATAGTGATAATTGATCTCGATATGCTTCGACTTGTCATGGAACAATGGATTCTCTGACAACTTCACACAACTCTGGTTGTCACAATGTATACAAGTAGCATCCATATGGATATCAAATAAATCAGATAGTAGCTTCCTCAGCTATACTGCCTCACAACTAGTTGAACAAGCTGTGACGTACTCTGCTTCAGCTATACTCAGTGCCACATAGGATTGCTTCCTGCTAAACCAAGAGATCACACTTGATCCCATATTGAAGAAACACCCTGAAGTGCTCTTCCTATCGATGGCACTACCTACCCAATCTGAATCAACATAATCCTCTAGGTTAATATTCTGATTCATATCATACTTGAGCCCATACTCAACTATACCCTTGCATGCCTTGCAACCATTTGGTGAACATGTCTCAATGTGTTCACAACAAAGAAAATATCTGGTCTCGTATTTGTCAGGTACATCAACTAACAATACATCATGGAATCAATCATCTCTGATGAAGCATCACTCAACAGCTTCATGTTTGATGCCATAGGTGTGGTCATGGCCTTGTAGTCCATCATCCCGAACCTCTTCAGGATCTCTACTGCATACTTCCCTTGTCTAAGGAAGATTCCATCCGTATTCTGCCACACCTCCATGCCTAGAAAAATAGTGCATCGACACATAACAAAAGCATCACTAGTCTTCTGCCTTCAACCTTAAAGCAAGGGTTGGAATCTGCTTTACTCTCAGTAAAACCTAGAGTCATATGTCCATCCTGTCATACCATGTCAAAACTCAAGATATTCTATACTCCCTCTGAAGCGGAGCATCATACTCCCTCTGTCTTTTGTACTCTATGTACTAAAACATTCTGTACCGGAGTGACAAGTAGCTTCCCATCCTACTAATATTCTATGTATCCATATAGTTTATAGATTTTCATCTTCAACCTTGTAGAAAAGGTTAAGATCTTGTTGCAACTGCAACGATTCCCAAATTTCTAAAAATTTTGGACCCTCCTTGTTGATTTTGTTGAAGACCATTTTGTCTCCACTCTGCTACTCATTTGGATTGTTTGAGGCCAGCTTTTACTTTCTTTTTGGAATTTGTTTGGGTCTGCAAATGCTTTGGACTATAGAACTTAGCAGGTTTCATGTTTTTTTATCGTTGTCAAAGTTTGGCCGAGGTTTAAAATGAGATTTTAGCTGCCGCTATTTCGGAGGACAATTAGAGATTGCGCCGATGATTAAAATTTTTCGCCAATCACACATTTTATTGTTTCCAAAATATTGCTTTGCAATGTTTTTTCGGAAGTTTTTGACTCTGTTCGGAGGCCATGAGCTGATTGTGTTCCGCCGTTGCGGCTCCAGAATATACTAACTGTCCGCCACATTGCTTTTCCTTTCGCCATTCTTTTGTTCTATTTTTCTTTGATGTTCACTAGTCTGCGGAATTATTGACTGTTTAACTTTCGCTATTGTGGTTATGTAGCACACTAACCATCCGATGCTTTAGTAGATCTGACCTCCGATGTTTTATCACGCCGATTTTTGGTTTGTGATCTGAAACCCCTAGACTATGGGTCACCCGCAGTTGCGGCATTCCAGTGAACTAACCGACCGATGTCAAGTGTTCTGATTCACCGATAGGGATTTTTATATGCCCATTTCTTGATCATTTTCCCGCCATTTTTATGAGCTTGTAACTGGTTTCATGAATGACGGGTGTTGGAGCAGGACCCCACAGCTACAGAAGAAGCTGCTAATTTTGGCGGAAAGAGAGAAGTTTAGCGGAAAAAGGACAGGGCAGAGCTACGATGGTGTAACACGTTTCCAGCTGGAGAGCAGAGCCGAAAACCATGAATTTTGGGATAGAAAAGTCAAGGAGACAACGGTACCAGAGCGGCTGAGAGAAGAAAGCTCAACCACTGCATTGAAGGCAGCGGCGGAAGACAGGAGGGCTCAGCGACCCTCATAAAGAAGAAGGAGCAACGAGGCTCAAGCATTGAAGGCGAAGGACAGAAAGAGAAGCGGTGCATAGTACCCATGGTCAGTACCGGGAAGCATGGAAGACTGCAGAGAGCTGTGGTGTGACGGGAAGCGGCTACCTCAAGGACAGAGAGGACCGACTGTCACTGTTTAGGGTATGTGTTTACTGTTGGGACAGGCCCACAGTGTTGTAATGGCACGACCTTCGGGCTGCCTATAAAATCTTGCATTTTTGTATTGTAAAGGGTTGGTTGGGTAGCTAAT
>LPNX010381545.1:0-71463 GCA_001517045.1 Pseudotsuga menziesii
CATAGAAAAATAATAATCAAGATCAGGAAAGCTAAAAATATAAAGCATCAAATTAAATAAAAAGAAATGAGCAATGAGCAGTCTCGGCATAATTTCCTTCAAATACACTTCTATGATCTAGCCCACATGGAAAAAAGGCTTTTGGTCCTTGGAAAGAACAATAGACTTGGCTCGCATAATGATTAAGACCTAACAGGACTGGAAGAGATTGGTAGGAAATACATCTTGGTTGGTGCATTTTTTCTTGGACAAGAACTGATTGTTTCCTTTCAGCATATTCTACAGGAAATGTCTGCTCCAAGAACTGGTGCAACTGCAAACAAACACATGGTTGATCTCCAGGGTGTATACGTTGACAAACTTGGCAGTTAAGAGTTATCTCTTCAAAGGTCTTGATGCATGATTGACAAAACACTGTCCAAAACAAAAAATTACAAGTTAGTGTAAAAATTAAAGCATGCTAACTTGACCACTAGCTAAGTGATGCAATGCACTCCTTCACAAACAACCAGAAAATTAAGCATTTCCTCAATACAATCATATTGGAGAATCTTACCATGGCCACAATTGAGGACTCTAGGATGATACAGTAATCTTTTGCAGGAGCAACACAAAGCATCCTCCACTGTAACTTTATTAGATGAAATAAGACTTGGTGCATTTGCCTGACCATTTGTTGTCTTGGAAGCTACACCTTCTGGACCATCATTTGCTTCAAGACTGTTCATGCTCACTGATGTTTCAACATTGACCGATACACATTCATGATGTAGAGAAGACGCATGCATTGACTCAGTTCCATTCCTAATAGGGCCGGATGAGAAAATACTGTCCATGCATTTTGTTGCAACATTTGATTCTGAAAGTGAATCTTCTTGTGTAGATTCCCTTTCAGGAAAATTTGCAGTAGTTTCTGAGCTATTCAACTTTGAATCATCCATGATTTTGGCAATTGGAGGATCACCAAATTGTGGAGAAAAAACTCCTAATGTTCTCTCTTGTTCTACATGACAAAAGGCAGAATACATCATCAAAAAGACAAATATATTGCAAAAACTACCAGAAATGGCAATATTCACAAAAGGCAGAATATAATATACATCATCGAAAAGAAAAATCTATTGCAAAAACTACCAGAAATGGAAATACTCTAATGACAATAAAACAATTATCTCAATAATCTGGAAACTCCAGCAGGAAACTCCAAGTCAAGGACATAAAAACAAAATACTATTGGACACATGATAATGTATTGGCCTACTCACTGGATATTTATTAAAAACCTGTAGAGGCATTTGCAAATAAGACAAGCCAAATCCATTATCTCTTTCAAAAGACTGAACAAAAAGAAATTCATTGCCAATTTCCGTTACCTATAACCTTCCAATCCTGTCTAGCAAAATCCAAGTTGGACTTGACATTGTTGTATTTGCACTTTGCATTGACCAACTTAAATCCTATTAACATTTGTTGTCTCCAGTGCTGGTTTATATATACTTCCACAATCTTAGAATACAAAATTCTGAGAGCTTCCATAATCTTACTCACCTGTGTTCATTTCCTCCATTCATTTTCTCAATAGAAAGTCCTTAGCAGTTTCCTTGATCGTTTCCAACCAGCTACATCTTGTAGTCTCAAACCCCCAAGATAACAATATCAATTACAAATAAAAACAGAAAAGATGCAAATAAGCCCACTAGTATAAAACGAATTGGAAGATGAAGGGAAAAATAAAATAAAACAAATTGTAACTTTCAGAATGAAACAAACCTTCAGCCTTGGTGCTGGACAAAGACAAGTTTTATAGCCTCCTAATGATGCCAAATGCAAAGATGTCGTGGAGTTGGATACCTTAACATTCAAAATCAAAAGAAATTTAGAGTTGGTCCAAACAGGGTTCCAAAGAATATTAAGAAACTCGAAGCATCTAGTTCGATTTGCCTTGACCACCGGTCTTTGGAGAGAGACATGGCAAGAATGAAGCTGCCATTATTTTAAAATAGTTGGCAGGTCAGCCACCAAATTGTACAGCAGTACAACAGACACTAGCCATCATGCAGTTTCATGCCAAAGCCACCATGATGAGGCAGATCATTTCAGATCTGCTTGGAAGATAAAGTACATGGAGGACTTGTTATGACAGAGACTATGCTGAAGAGATTTTATTTGGATAAAGGAGCAGCCATCCACCAATAGAAGCAGTAGCTGTTGTTTAAATGTGCCTCTACCAGCCAATAGAAGCACCAGCTGCCATTACATGAGCTTGTATGCTCCTCACTCAGTAGAAGCCAACAGTTAATCAATTGTGTTCTTAATAAACCTCTGCCTCGATTTTAGCTGCTTTAAGTTTTAGTGGAGATTAAAGATTGTTGGCAGGGTTTTTTGACTGAATGATAAAGTAGAGGTATATTGTTAGTCGCCCATTGATAGATCAATCACGGACCAGAACAAACAGACACAACATTCACAGGTATAAATTTTTCCTACAGAATTCGTTTTAGCTGATGTGGGTTTTCAGTTCAAGCAGAAGGAATTATATTTCCCATTTTAGAGAGGACAGATTTAAACAGATGATTGTAACTGTTTTTCCACCATTGGGATTTACAGCTGCCAATTGAATTTCAGCCTTTACATTTCAAGAAATAATTTATAAAAATATAAACAAGGCAGATGCAGTGTGCTCTTGATTGAATGCATCCCAAAGCCACTTGAAATGCACAGTTCTAAAATATGTTTTCCAGACTGTGAACACTGATCAGTAACGACTTGCTTGTTGAAATGGGGCAAAAGCATTTGCATCAGATTCCATTATACCCTTTATTATAGCATTGCTGATAGTGGGTAAAGCATCTATCATCTCTTTGAAATAGACAGAATAATTATACAATGTACTATACTTGGTCAATGCCCTTTATAACAATCAACACAAAACTTTCTGGACCTTAAAATACAGAATAGCAATCAATGCTGAAATGTTATATGCTACTTTGGCTGTAAGCAAGCACATAAAGTGAGTTAAGGAGGTCAAACAGATAATTCTAGACATATATACCTTTTATCATTGAGTTGCATAGCATCCACTTGTTTCTTCGACAAAATAACCATGCTGCACTCATGCCCCATGAGCAAAATTTTGCCAATAGGAGCAACTTGAGTTGAGGTTGAATAAGTGTAGTTGCCGAGTTGAGGCTGAATAAGTGTAGTTGCTACCATTCTTTTAACGGTTTTTGTTCACTCTATGTTACTTCATTTTGCTACCCAGGAAAACTCGGCAGATAGCTTGCCTAATTGATGCTGCAAATCAACCAGGGGATCACCCCCTACCTTACCTTTAGTGTTCTTCTTTGAACAGACCATATTCAACTCTAGTCTATAGAGGGCACAAGCATCACAATCATTTATTTCATATTCATAAATATGCCATTCAAACTGAGTAGATGGATGAGGATCCATATAGTATGACCTCTTCAGTCCACCAAAATCCTTAATGACTTGCTTCCTTGATTCATGCCAACCACGGCCACTATAATCTGGCAATGAGCATTGCTTTCGATTTCCACTTTCAAAATCCCGTCGCGGTTTGTCAAAGAATATCCATTCTCTCATTGATTCACCTTCAAGCACATACATGTCGAATAGTTCTACAAAAGAAGCATTGTTTTAAGTCATGAAATTCATAAGATGTACTAGACATGTCTTCATTTTCTAACTTATCAATATTATAGGATAGAGACGTTCAACAGGAACCATCATGTAGACTGCAAAGATGTATACCATACCATATGCATTCCAGGGAGACTTGGCAGTTGCAGCACCTTCACATTCAGGAATACCAACTGCTTTCTCCTGTGTTTTAGCACTAAGGGCAGCAAAGAGTGGACCATCCTTCAGATCAATTCCCCCAGGACACAGAACAGGTCTCATTTTAGGTGCACCTTCATTCGAAGCAAGAGTCATATGAAAATCACTACAGTAGTCCTGGCACCATTTTGTCCCTTGAGCAGGTCTCGAGCAATCCCAAAGAGCACACTTGGGTCCTAAGAATGCTGCTGGTGGAGGACATAGTCCAGGCTATGGACCATTAAAAACTGGTGATGTTTCTTCCTCGCCAGTCAAAGTGAAAATAGGTTGTGCAGTAGGGATGTAATCCTGATGAAAATTGATCCGTCCACCTTCAAGCCCAGAAGTCACTTCCAAACCCTCCACAAGATTTGGAGGCAATTGCTCTGATGTTTGTACATAATTGTTGTTCTCTTGGTGCTCAATATTTGCTGGTAATTGCACTGATGTTTGAGGGTAACTGTTCTGATGCAATCCCTCCCCTATAATTGTACATCTACTAATCCTTTCAAAATCTTTCTCTGGTGTATGCAAGTCATCCACAAGAAAATCCTGTAAAGCATAAAATTTTCATAAAAGTACAACCAGAAATAATGGACAGAAAATAGAGAATTTCTGCCAGTAATAAGCACAGGAATATCTTCATGATGTCAATCTCAGAAAATCATACCGCTTGGTAGTTAACATTATTATTTGCCTGAAGCACTAATTGATCAAGCTGAAGCTTAGGACTACTGCTTGCATCATCATCCTCCTAATTCATCAAGCTGAAGCTTAGGACTACTGCTCTTTCAGCCATCTCTGTTTGCCATTTGATATAGAATGCCCGCCATCCCTGCATTGTCACCAAAAGAATGGGTACAAAAATTTACACACTAATAAATTCAACCTTCTAATCCAAAACCACTAAAACTATCCTATATCTCGACCTTCAAAAGGTGAATTGTCCAAGTAAATAAAAAGTAAATAAGTCATTTTAAACAAGTCATCAATGGACAAAACTGTGGAACACCTATTCTTGAAACCCAGGGTAGAGACGGATTCTAAGAAAATTTCTTTAATGGATAGCATCATGGTGTGTCATAAATAAGCATCCACAAAGCCAGAAAGTCACTCTGCAATGTGAAACAAAATAAGACTGCAAATGAAGGGTTTTCTTATTCCCCAGACTCCATCCCTAATTACAAACCAGAGAAATGCAAATGGGACTAGAATTTTTGCCATGTCCATTTCTTAAGCAATTCATGACTCTCGTGAAGATCTATCCAAGGACAAATCAGGCATCCCATCACAGGGCTAGCCACTAATCACACCAGAAAACCCTTGAATGTTTTAAATTTTTCAAAAGAAATGCAAACTGAGAACTCTTATGAAACTTTCCCTTTGTTGACTACACAATGCCACCAAACCAAATTCCTCTTTGAGTAAAAAAAAGGTACCTTCCCCTACTGTTGCCTGCAAATTGCCGACACTTATCTTGACCTTCACGGAGCTTAGCCCAGTATTCCTTCTCAGCTTCACCTGAAAACAAACAAATCAGATTGACATCAAGCTTTAAGGTCCATACAAATTTGGGACATTTTACAAACCACATATGCATTGTGCACAAGCTACAACAAAGCAGCATACCACGCATCCACAGAAAAATATGCACATACCCTCAACTGCTTCTAACACAGAAATATAGTTCTTCACAACTAACCCCCCCCTCTTCCGCAAGTACAGCTGCTGCTCGTGGTTTCTGAACCATTTCAGGCTGCTCAAAACGGACATATCCTGACTCTGCTCCCATATGATAGTCAACATACTGATACAAATATCCAATAAAATACATTATAAATCATCACAAGACAAAAAGCTGAAAACTCAGCAACACACAAATCTGTTACATTCCCCTAACTGATCAAACATCAACCACTACTTGCCTAACATTATGGACGCGCATAAAATTATGTATCCATATTATATTGAGCTGGATCTGAGAACTTCCAAAAATACAAAAGTGAAGCTTGGGGTGAAGGTTCGATCTCCTCCCCCAACGGATTTGAAAATAAGCGAGAAAAAAAAATACCAAAAATCTGAGCATAACAAGAAGACATAAAGCAAACACCTTGATCATGTCCACGGGCTGAATGACACACGTCGGGAGCATACCAGAGGCTCCTCCATTGACAAATGGCTTCACTGTATTCCACACGTTGCCTGTCTTGGGCTTCTCCCCTGCCATCTCTCTGAAGGACTTGAAAACCCGACCGATCTGATATTGCTCTCCTTCCTCTTCCTGAGACCTAATGGTGAGAAAAAACCCACGAGAGGAGTCTGTCTGTACCCTCCTCAGCAAGAAAGAAGAAGAATAGGCAGAGCTCTGACCCGCGGTGTGCTGGAAAGCCCCTCTTCAATCTAAATCATGTCGAAGTATAGGGCTTGGTCATTGCCTGCATTCGAGCCTCGAAGTTGGCTATATCAATCCGTTGAATGTGGATCTCAATTGGTACAGGTTGCACACCAGGTGGAAAATTGAAAATCCCATGTGCAGTAGCACCAATCCACTCTCCAAGATCTTTAGCATTTGCAAGTGAAGTGGAAAGTGCGGCAATAATACGGATACAATTTTCAATTTAAAACTAAGCGTCGAATATGCGACGGTTAGTTAAAATCAGAGCTTTTCCTTAAAGAAAAAACCGCTATGCTTTGATAAAAAGTATTGTGCTTGGATGTAAAGTATTTAGCCTAAGCGTCGGATATGCGACGGTTATGGGAATATCCGTCGCTTAACCGACAGTTATGAGAATATCCGTCGCTTAAGCGACGCTGGTGGTTACATTTACAAAAAAAAAATTTAACTTTGTGATTTTTGGTAGGTTTAAAAAGAGAAATCCACGCGCCGTCAGAAGTAATCGTCGGATTTTGGATCGAAATGTAGTAGTGTGATTACCATGACAAGGAAAGATTTCTTTTGTCCTAATGTGTAAAAGGATGTAGCCGAATATTTAGAACGCTGCATGGAATGTCAACATGTAAAAGATGAACACTAACATCCAGTAGGATTATTACAACCATTACCCATTCCAGAATGGAAATGGGAAATTATCAGCATGGACTTCAAAACTTACTTGCCTAAGAATGTTAGACAACATTACTCAATCATGGTCATAGTGGATAAACTAAGTAAGGAGGCTCACTTTATTCCAGTAAAGTCTACTTTAAAGGTTGTTAACATTGCTGAAATATTTATGAAAGGAATTTGTAGGTTGCACAGTGTACCTAAGGTAGTCATCTCATATAGAGATGCGAAATTTACAGGAAATTTTTGGAAAGCTTTATTTAAAGGATTAGGCACAAAACTAAATTTTAGCACCACATATCAGCCACAGACCCACGGAAAAATTGAAAGAGTAAATCAGATTTTAGAAGACATGCTTAGAATGTATGTAATGGATAAACCAAGTAAGTGGGAAGATTACTTACATTTACTATAATTTATGTATAACAATCACTTCCAAGTTTTAGCTATATTAATTCCATTTGATATTTTTTATGGCCAAAAGTGTAATACTCCAATATCTTGGAGCAGTCCTGTCAACAGATTAATTTTAGGACCTGATTTATTAAAAGATACGGAACTAATAGTGAAATAGGTAGACCATAATTTGAGGGTTTCCAAAGATAGGAAAAATAGTTATGCCGACATAAAAATAACTTCACAAGAGTTCCAGGTAGGAGAACATGTTTATGTAAAGGTAAAACCCAAGAAATATCCATAATATTGAGAAAATACTCAAAATTGGTGCCTAGGTATTGTGGTGCATTTGAAATTTTGGCAAGGATTGGACCGGTGGCATACTAGCTAGCATTACCCCCTACAATAAAAGTACATAATGTTTTTCATGTTTCAATTTTAAAGAAATATGTTCAATTTGCTTCTCATGTGATTGACTGGAATTTTATAGGGAGTGGTGCATGAAGGAGAGTTTCAAGTGCAATTGGAATGTATTATCGATAATAGAGAACTTTTACTCCGGAATCGTACCATCAGACAACTCAAGGTTCAATGGAAGCACCTTATTCCATAGGAATCCACTTGGGAACTAGAAAGTAATATGCGATACATATATCCATCTCTATTTCAGGATGAAATAATGGAGGAATAAGACAAAGAAATAATAACACCGAGGACAGTGTTACCCTTTAAGGGGAGGTGTATGTAATACAACAAAACAATTGTTAATTATTTATTATTTGGAATATTTATTTATTTTATATATTTTGACAATAAAGTCAAAATGAATGTAATGGATTATTATTATTATTGAATAATTAAAATACTAAGAGGAAACGGGACATAAGTCATTGTCGAAAAATCATTTGCTGACCCACAAGAGGAAATAACAAATGGAAAAAGTTGTTGAGTGAGAACTCAAGTGATCATTAGAGGAAATTTCAACTCAAAATGGGCCTTTTAACTTTTATTTAAATTCCATGTCATCATGTGTTAGCCAATGAAATTGCTTTAAATTTGAAATACTTTATAGGTCTTAAACACTTTTTTAATATAAATTTGGGGATAGGTATCATAAAAAAAGCTACTTTTTTTGTTTGTATTTTTGACATATCTCCCCGTGTTTTTACTCAAATTTCGATCGGGAGAGCTCGTTGGATGCGGAATTAAATTCTGCATCCAACGAGTACCCACTCGGAATACTTTTGATGGACCCTGCTACTCCAAAAACAAGAAATACCTGAAAAAATGGAATGATGACATCATCATTCCGTTTTTTCAGGTATTTACATCATCATTCCATTTTTTCAGGTATTTCTTGTTTTTGGGGTAGCGGGGTCCGTCAAAAGTATGTCGAGTGGGTACTCGTTGGATGCGGAATTTAATTCCGCATCCAAAGAGCTCTCCCGATCGAAATTTGAGTAAAAACACGGGGAGATATGTCAAAAAAACAAACAAAAAAATAGTTTTTTTCTTTTCTTCCTCCATAATTAATAAATATTATTTTATTATTTTAACTATTATTTTATTAATTCATTTTAGGAGGCCCATTTTGATTTGAAATTTCCTCTAATGGCAGGAGGCATCTTCCCCAAAATCAGGTCAAGATTCCTTGTGGATTAGTACAGATTAGGAGGGTCATAAATTCCCAAGTTCTAGGAAAAATACTATAAAATAATATGTAACTTAGAATTGGGCAGAATTTGGACCATTGGAAAGGTCTTGAAATTATATACAATTTTTCTGTTTTGGGTGTTTCCTAATTCCTTACCATTTGTTTGGGGCCGGCGTTTTAGTAAGAAAGCATCTTTTAAAATATTCTTTTAAAAAATCATATTTTAAAAGATGCTTTGTTACTAAAACACTCGCTATGGACAAACGATAAGGAATTAGGAAACACTCAAAATTGTAAAGTTCTAGATAATTTCAAGTCCTTTCCAATGGTCTAAATTCCACCCAATTCTGAGTTACGAGCGAAATGTTATTCCCTAAATACAAAAGATCTCTAGAATATTTTGGTCTTTTTCCAAATAGGATACATTTTGGGAAAAATAAAACCTTATGCAAGGAGGACTTGGGAATGAATGAAAATAGCATCAATCACTGTGGATCAAATATGGGGTTCCAAATATACATGTCTAAACAACAATAGCGTATAGTTATTGTCACTGTAAATGCAAAGCTTCCAATTCTAAATATGTAAGTTACACATACACATTTGGGAGATTGCTTAAAGGATTTGGCCTTGGGGAACAAACCTATAAAGGTAAAATTCATATCTTATCTCTACCATTTGTTTCACCCTATGCAACAATGATGCTCTTCCATGCAATAAAGAAACAAATACATCGTCCAGATATCAACTAAATTTACCATAACCCATCCAACTTAACCACAACAATTTTCTTTTTAACATAATGATTTTCTCAATATAAAAAACATCCACATAAATTGGATCCCATTCATATCAGTTACTCTTCTTATAACATTCTGAATTTTATATATTAAATTCAAAATAAAATTTCCAACTATATGTTCAAAAAACCAATTACTGCTAGTCTTTGTTGTCATTAAATGATTCTCTTTCAAATAGAATTAAGTTTTAATAAAGGAAAAACATGTTCTCTATCATTAAGTTCTTAGGACTGAGAGTAAATTCCTCAACATGCAATTATAAATGAGTCTTTAGCAATAGCTACAAGTGAACTAGGTATTTGCTCCCATTTTTTTCCTTAAGTATTGAACTTAGGAAATTATAAATATAAATGTTGGGCACTCGAAAACGTTTTCGAAGGTAGATTCCAACAATTGGGGACATGCAACTCGATTTGTGAACTGTTAGGAACTTAAAATAGTTTTCCAAGCATAATTGCAACAACCAGTCATACAAATATGAATTATGTGTCATTATTCAGTTAATATTCACACCAAACATGATTTTAGAGGAAAAAAACATAAGTTGGGTATTGAATTTCAAGATTTGCATGGTTATATTGTTTCCCTACAAAAAAAATTATGATTTTTATGATAGGAAACAAGAGTTGGGACTGATAATTTGATTTAAGGGTAAATTTCATCACACGTTCAAAAGAAATGAGAGAAGGGTTTAAATTTAGCACAACTGGGCAATGTAAAAACCTTTTCAAGTGAAAATACGGCAATGGGATATTATGAAACCCAAATGGGAACTGATTTATGACTGTAGGAAACATAAAAACAATTTTTAAACCATCATATGGTTTTCACATGGAAAGGAAGGAAATAGTTGCAACTAAAATTTGAATTCCCAGCAAGTTAATCTAATAGGGAACCCCCGAAAACACTACCTAGACACACAATTTTGATTTCTATGCTTCACCCATGGATTTTGATACATAAACAAAATTCAAGGATGAAAAAACCAAACACAGTTAAGAACCATGAGGAAAATGCCCAACAAAATAGAATTCTGGGAGGGAACAAAATGAATGAAAGCTTAGTATTCATATGGTATAAGCAAAGGAATCATAATATAAATTAGATTATAACATTCATCAAACTTAACATGCTTGCATCATGTTGGCAAGAGGTTTGGGATAAGTTAGCCGCGTAGCATCACAGATGTTGCGCAAGCTCAAAGACATCGCACAAGATGAAGAATAGAATATTTTATATATTTTGTGTCATCTTTTGTAGTTTTGGACCATATTTTGTGGATATTGGTCATCATTTTGTAGAATCAGTTAAGAATTAGTTAGGAAGTTGTCTAAGTGGAGCTTGAATGTAAAGGCACAAGCCTATAAGTAGATGTTAAATTGCAAGCATTGAATATATCTTATCTTTATCGGATCTGAGGAGAACATTGTGTGACCAATCTTGTGGATCATCTTGTTTGGAGAGAACTTGTTGATCTGTGAACTATGATTTTATGCAGAAGTAAGACAAGACATAAGTTCATCTAAATCATTGTGTTATTTTTGTTTTCCCGTTTTACTGTTTTATGCGACTCAATGATGAATGCTATGTGAATCTACGACATGGATCTATGGTGTGATGTTTCCCTGTTTGAAATGATGTTATCATGTTGGATCTGTTTACGCATCAATATGTTTACTACAGTTAGGATTGAATGATGTGATCTGTTGAAGAATGATAATGAATGGTTACGTGAATGCATAAGTCAAATGATCTGTTAATGTCATGCTAAGATATTAAGTTGATGTCACATTATCCTCTCCCCTATTATGTGGAAACTTGGTTCCGTCAGCTCTCCCTCGAACATCTCAGGTAAGACCTCATCCGCTCTGTGGGTGTTGCTGGACAGGGTAAAACCTGTCTGGGCCGGTGCTCAGGGAGATTGCGACGGTTTGGCTGTCGACGAAGTGGGAAACCCTGTCGACTGGTTTTGTTGGTTGGGTTTGTGTCAACAAATGGTTTCGTTGATGAGACCTTGTTGCCACTGAGGGAAGTACATGTGGCATCCGACGAGACCATAAATTCAATATTGGTTTGACCAAAAGCTACGAGAATTTTTGGAGAAAGAAATTCGAACCCTAGACTGACGATGGATAAGTGGCTGGAAAGATACACACATGACGGTTCACACAAGTATTTTTTCTCTGAATTTGCGATCATCTTGTATGAGTGGTTGGCACGATTCACCTTTCGCAAGACAAATTTCCAAGGAGGAGAGCCAACGTCCTGGACCCCTGAGTTGATCCAGGAGTTGCAGGAAACTGACAACAGAGCATCATGGGCTATTGAAGTCTAGTTGAATAGTATCTTGGAAGGATATATCACTGATTTTGTGGTTGATACTACTAATTCCTACAACGAAGCAGAAAGGGAATTATTCAATGGACCAAGAGGTAGGTTCTTATTGTCTTTGCAATTATCAATTAAGATGCTTGTCTGTAAAAAAAGGCATACTAAAAATGCACCTCGAGTAGTAGAACTCTGGTGTGCGGGGACTCTGGATACCATGAAGAAAGGGGGGAGACAAATGGAATGATAAGGGGTAGTGTTAGAAAATAGGACCGCAGAGCAATAACACATATATAGTTAAATTATTAAACAAGATGCAAAACAAATTAAAACATTACAGAGAGACACATATATAATGTGGTTCACCCAAACGATGGGCTATGTCCACAAAGAAATTGTCAGTCCTTTTATTACAGACCAGAAAGATGAAGGGATGCAGCCTGCAGGAAAACCGCTACACTTCCTCTTCACGCTCTCACAGTCTCTCCCACACAATCACAGAGATTGTTTACAATAAAAAATAATACCATACACAATCATGTTACAATGCTTTCTTTTATAAGGGAAATACCATGGGAAAATACTACGGTTAACCCAATACCATGGGTCCACAAAACTGTTGGCCAACACACATCCCAAAAACATTTCTCAGGGGCGTTTCCCCTGAACCCCCTTTTTTCGGGGCGCTGCCCCAAACCCCAAGGTAGGGGGAATGAGTGTACAGTACACCTGGGGTACAAACAGAACTGAACAATATCTATGGATCTAGAAGATCAGGCTCCACAACCAATAGGGTAGATGGGTGGCAAGTTACGATGAGACTGTAATGGAAGCTGAGGAAGAAAGTGGTATTACGAGAGGAGGAGAAACGTTTCGACAAGAGACGAGGCAGAGGATAGGGGAAGGTCTTGCTGTGATCGAAACGCAAGACCATAAAGGAATACCACACGGGACGAAGCAACACCACAATGACGACAAGGAATACCAGACCCAGACTATGCACATGGTATAGGCAATATCAATCCCCAACAGGAATGTACCTACACCTCCATGCACTGCATCGCAATCAGGAAGAAAGAAAATTTCAACACCAATGTGTCTAATGTGCCAGCAACACTCTAATAGAAGTAGTAGACCAACATCTGTAGGAAGAAGGCCAAGAATGGCGGGCGACGAGGCGAAGTTACCTTTGGTCCATGGGAACGGGACTGAGGGTCCAAAAAAATACTAGTTCCTATGTGAGATAGTATGGACTATCAAACAAACTATGGATGATGATGTTAAGAAGGGCCAATTGGAGACAACCCTTCAGGGTCGCGCACTAGATTGGTACATGAAATTTGTGCAAGTTTCTACGGAGACTCCAACGAAGACACTGGAAGAAGTCAAGAGAGGACTTATTGAATAATTCATAAAATGAAAGTCTGAAGCATAGTATATTATAGAACTAAAGGAAATTAAGTAGTATCCCAATGAGAATGTTAGGGATTTTGATAATATATTCAAGACACTAATGGAAAGAGTCAGTTTTCAGACTAGCGATATTTAGCATATGGAATGGTTCATTCCAACATTGTTAACTCATATCAGACTACCACTGATGCAACATAATAGTGCGACACAGAGTGAGGATCTGGATATCGCCATGAAGTTGGAAGCTTCACCCGTTGGAGAAAATGCAGTCGGTATTAACCAAATTTAGAAGCAGTTAGCGAACTTGATACTCTAGTTGCAAGACATTAAGAAGGGAAAGGAACAACGCGAGAATCTCTGGTGTACTCGATGCCGCGCAGATGGACATACCAAGGATACTTGCCCATATTTACGGAACTTCCTGTTGTAAGGGGATCCAACCCCATTGATTTTTTGTAGTGTACCATGGTGCTGCGTTTGTCAAGTATATGGGAATCAACATGAGGAATGTGGATACATGCAGAATATGGAAACAAAGCCGACAAACCTATGCTACACATTATGTCGATCTGTTGGCCATAGAGATAATTATTGTCGTGCGTATGACCTACTCCAGGAGAGAAAATATGACTTGTATTATTTAAAGGGAGAGGATCATCGGGCAGTCTAGCAGCCGTAGTCGCAGGTGGTGCAACCACTACCTTAGCCTCAGTTCATACCGTAGATGCAGTTTGTACCACAACAGCCACAACAACAGTTTGCACCATAGACGTAGTATAATCATATGCAGATGGCTCCACAGCAGCCATAGTATGTCTAGTCAGCGCAATATGTTTAGCAGCAACCGAATCCCCTGAGACAACAATTTGCTCAACCACAGTACCAACAATAAGGAGGATTCTGAGGATGAGGAGGAGGCTTTGGTCAAGGAGGAGGATGATGTCATGGAACTGTCCAATGTTATAATTTATGTGTATTGGGGCATTATCAGAGAGATTTCCCACAATTGCAGTGTTCGTGTATGTATTGTACCGCGATTGATCACACCATTGAGAACTATCCACAGCTAATCGCGAGGTGGAAAGCTGAAAATATTTCACAATTGTAGAATCAGAACCAATTGCAGAATTAAATTCAGTTGCAGAATCAGAATCAAGTACAAATCCAGAATCAGTTGCAGAATCAGAACCAAATTCCAGTTAAAAACCAAATTCCAATTTAGAACAAGAGTACAAATCAGAACGTGAATCAACCTATGAATCCATTGCTGAACTAGAATCAAGGACTGACGATTGGGAAGATCTCAGCAGAGCCCAGAACACAGGATGTTTATTTCATTGTTGTCACTCACGGAGGTGCGACAACTAGAGAAGATAGTCCAATTCCATAAGTTTGGTTAGTCAGAAAGAAGAAAGTCCAATTTGATGTCAACGCGAAGAAAGATACATTCTTCGAAGCATGGGATGAGATGCACAGAAACTAGGGTAAGTTACCTATTTATGAAATGTCTACTGCTTTTGATTCCACTTTGGAGGCAATACCATCGCGAAAGCATGGTACCCTACATAAATTCCTTGAGAGTTGCTTATCGTTGGCAAGATATCCCGTCGCTCTTGTCGAGATTGAGAATGTATTGCATCGATCGACTAAGGGACGGAAGGATTCTACGGTGAATTCTTTGCATAAGAAAAAGACAGGGAAATAAATGCACATGAACCTACAGATTGGGGACTATGAGGTAGATTCATTCATCCTGGATCTAGGCTCAGATGTTAATAATCTGACAAGATAGACACAAAAAAATATGGGAATCCTAATGCTGAGTTGATCTGCTGTAGAGCTACGATTGGCTAACCAAGACAGAGTAACACCAATTGGGAGAGTTCTGCACCTTGCTGTGAAAGTTGAAGGCATGAAGACCTATGCTAATTTCGACATGATTGAAGTTATTGATGGTGGAGGATATTATCACGCATTGCTGGGGATCGTATGGGCCAATGACAGTATGGTAGTGATCAACTTTAGGAAGCGCATAATGACATTTGAGAATCAAGACATCAGAGTCCTTGCTCCAATGGATCCAAACAAAGGGTGAAGGTATATCGAGCCATTGATATATGAAGTTGTTAGAGGATGGGATCATGCATATAACATTTCTGAAGATTATGTCCATCTGATTGCTGATGGGGAACTAGGTTGGTGTAGCGCTAGCTCTCCGTCTTCTGACTTTGATGATGCTTTAAAGAACTCGTAGAACCGCTTGCATGAAGTATCACTACAAAAGTGCGTCTTGATTACATAGTCACTGTGTTGCGTCACGATTGACACCATTGAGTTTCCCATTTATGAAGTACTACCTGAGTTTGAAGATAAGGTGTCAAAACCACAGCGGTTGTTGGCATTGGAGGAAGCATTGAAGGCTACCCCAGCACGCTGGTGGGAAACCCATAAGAAGTCAATCACTAGATGGTCGCAGTGTCGGAGACTAATGACAGTTCACTTTGGAAATGCAGAAGTGTACCATGCTGAAATATATGATGGAAGAAACAGTCATGGTGATCATTTGATTGAGTGTCATACCTTGTGGGCATCACGGCCAAAGGATGAGTGGGTCCATGCCTTTGTCCACACATTGGATGAAATGTTGTGATATTGGTATGTATCAGTTGAGTTGCACAGAGAGATCACTACTTGGGAGGAATCGACAGTTTTCTTTACTCACACCTTCAGTTTCACGGATGCCAATCCAGATGTTCATAATGTGTTGCAGCTTATCCATGATGTTGTTCTGAAGGTAGTGTCGATCACATACCTAGTGGATCCACATGCACATTGTCACATGTAGTCAATGATGGAATGTTATAATGTGTCAAGAGAGACAGATGATGATGATCTGCGAAATATCAATATTCCATAAACATAATGGAGTCGTGATGTCACAGAACCAGGTGTACCGATGGATCCAATGAATCATCCATTGAAGATCAGGAAATTCAACATTGGGACTGAGGAGAACCTAAAGTTTGCAAATGTCAGGGACTACTGGGATGAAGAAAAGATGGCAAAGATCATAGAATTGTTGCATGAATTCCAATATTTGTTCCCTACCAATTTTTCTGAGATGAAGGGGAAATTGGGAGATTTAGGAGAGATGAAGATCCCATTGAATCCCGATGCGAAACTAGTAAGGAAGCGACTGTATCGCCTGAATCTGTGATACAAAGAGAGAGTAAAAGTTGAGCTTGATAGGATGCTGGATGCTGGAATAATTGAGCCAGTTGAAGAATCTGAATGGATCAGTCCTATGGTGGTCCAAGATAAGAATACGAGTGAGGTTCGGATCAGTGTCGACTTGAGAAAATTGAATGATGCGTGTATGCATGATCCGTTTCCGACACCATTCACTGATGAAGTTCTGGAAGGGGTAGGCAGTCAGGAGATGTATTCATTCACAGACAGGTTCTCTGGCTATCACCAGATCAAGATCGCAAAAGAGGATCACGACAAAACAACATTTGTCACTGAATGGGGTTGTTTCCAGTATACTGTGATGCCTTTTGGGTTGAAGAATGTTCCTGTGATATTTTCCCGGGCTGTTGTCGCTGGATTCAAAGATTTTATTCATAAATTATTGCAAGTTAATATGGATGATTGGACAGTCTATGGATTGATTAGAGACCATCTGGAAAAACCTACGATTGACGCTGGAAAGATGTCAGCAACAACAGATTGCACTGAACTCAAAGAAGTGTATTTTCTGTGCACCCGTTAGGCTGCTGTTGGGTCACATATTTTTCAAACAAGGACTATTGGTTGACTCTGAAAATATTGCATTGATGTTGATATTGCCACCGCCTACAAACGTGAATATGCTTAGAGTGACATTGGGGCACATAGGGTATTATCGCAAGTTCAGACGAGGGTATGCTGTGATCATAGCTCCCATGGAGAAATTGTTGAAGAATGATGCAGCATTTGTATGGAGTCAAGAGTGTCAAGGAAGTTTCGACAAACTGAAAGCCAAGATGGCTTCCTCACTGACACTGGTTTTCCCTGATTGGAACAAGGAGTTCCATGTCCACGTGGATGCATAGTATGTTGCACTAGGAGTGGTACTCGTGCAGTGGGGAGAAGGAGATCTAGATCAACCAATTGCTTTCGCCAGTCAGAAGTTGTCATCTGTAGAGAAGAATTATACGAACACAGAGAGAGAAGGTCTGGCGATGGTATATGCGCTACAGAATTTTCGGCATTACTTATTGGGTAGTCATTTCAATATGTTTACTGACCATTCTGCTTTGAAGTACCTAGTCAATAAGCCTGTGTTGGGGGGAAGATATGTCGCTGGCTACTTCTCTTTTAGGAGTTTGATTTTGAGATAATTATGAAGTTGGGTCGCTTGAATTCTAGAACTAATCATTTATCCCGTATTGAGATAAGAGAAGAGCCAACAAACATTGAAGACGGATTTCCAGATGTGCAGTTATTCAGAATCGACATGGTTGATGATTATTATGATCAAATCATTCATTTTTTGGTGACGGGAACCGCACCAGAAGACCTCACTACAAGTCAGAAGAAGTAGTTGGTGGTGAAGGTCTCAGATTTCCATTTGATCTATGGACAACTATATAAACTAGGAATAGATGAGATTTTACGACAATGTGTCCTACCGCATGAACAAGGGTATATTTTGGCAGAGACCCATGCATGAGTTGCTAGTGGACACTATGGAGGTCGAGCTACTGCGAGGAAGGTGCTTCGCATAGGGAGTTGGTGGCCCACTCTTCATAATGATGCGACAGACTATGCGAGGAGTTGTGACGTATGTCAATGAACTAGAAAACCATCGAGGAGGGATGAGATGTCGCTAGTACCTCAAGTGACAATGCAGCCATCTGATAAATGGGATGTGGACTTTGTGGGACCAATCAACCTACCTGGAAAGAGAATTGGTGCACGGTATATCATTACAACGACAGACTATTTAACAATATGGGCGAAGACTGCATCGGTCATAGATTGCACCATTGCAAAAGAAGCGAGGTTCTTATTTGACAACATTGTGACACGGTTTGGATGTCTAAGGATATTGATGAGCGACCAAGGGAGTCACTTCATAAATCATACAGTAAGTGCTCTGACGAAAGAGATATAGATAGAGCATAAGAAGAGTACCATGTATCATCCACAGGCGAACGTGACAGTGGAACCATTCAAAACAATATTGGAGCATGCACTTACAAAGGTATGTAATGAAAACCGCAATGACTTGGACTTGAATATTCCAGCAGTCTTGTTGGCATATCGCACCACTTGCAAGAGATTGACAGGACAGACACCATTCAAGTTGGTGTATGGGAAAGAGGCAGTCATGCCTATGGAATACATTGTTCCGAGTCTGCGCATTGCAGCAACAACGGGCATGGACGATGAAGCAGCACTGGAAGAATGATTAGACCAGTTAGTTCAGCTTGAGGAAGACCACTTTGTTATGGATTTTCATTAGCGCATTGAGAAGGGTTGATAAAAGGCTTGGCATGATCACCATATAAAGACCAAACAGTTTCAGCAAGGGGATTTACAGATGCATTGGTTAGGTTCATATCTTGTTAATTCCATTACTTCAGGAGGTGCAGTCCAACTACAATAGTTAGATGGAGTGATGTTGCCAAAGCTAGTGAATGGTAGCAGGATGAAGCCCTATAGGACAGGCCTAGAACCGCGCAATGCTTGAGGCACTGTGCAATGAATATATATATATATATATAGGATGATGGATGAAAGGGTGGCGCACCAAGAGGAGATGGATGCGCAAGAGTGGGAGTCAGTAGAGCAGTTAGGAGGTTATGCCGTGACAACTGCAGGGCTATGCACAGAGTCAAATCAGCAATAAATGAAGAGAGTTAAAAGCAGTTAATCGATGACACTTGTTGAAGCTACATGCATTTATGGTTGATCTGACCATTGGATTAACAGAATCATAGGGGGATTTGGGTCATTAATGATGGATTTGGTCATGATGATCAGCATGATTCATTCATGACGATCGAAGGATTTATTTGGATCTATAAGAAGGGGCTCGATGAGGTTCGAAGACACCATTGTGTAGAGTTTGAGCTAAGTTGCATATTTGCAGAGCGAGTTACCAAGTGCATCCGAGTGAAGTGAGTGAATTGCTAAGTACGGAGAGGGTGCATGACTGTTAAGTCTTGCGGGGCATTGGTGTGGCATGAAGAGTGACCCAGTCACAGTAGCGATCTCGAGTGAACGATATTCACCAATCAGACCAGTAACCATAGTGGAAGAAATCACCATTATGCATACAGGATCATCATCGGTGCCGAAAAAGAAGCGAAAGGGTAAGAATCCTAGCTCTCCAGCGCCGCAGAAGAGGCAGATCAGAACATCTACAAGGGAAGTGAAGGGAACTGCGCAGATGGGGCTATCGAGCTCAGGAGTTGTAGAGTCAATGACTATATACCTGGACAGGACATCCCTGGCATAATCCGTATGTGTCGATGGTAGCAGTAGAAGGCAGCCAATAGAACATATTCCATGAGATTGGGAGAGCGGGCTGAATAAGGCGGGATTACTGGGGTTGATTAACATACCACATTTTGGGTGGCTGAATGAGGAGAATGCCTGCGTCAATCAGTTGTTGGCTTGTTTTCATGACAGAATGTTGTGGCTGAACACACCAGTCACAATCACTATAAATTTTATTGCAGACATCATGAGGCTGCTAAAGAATTGGCTAGACCCCTCGCAGAACTTTAGAGGCAAGGACAATGATAAGAGGCTTGCAGTGAGGCTCAAGAAGAAATACGATTTGCAGTGTGATGGATGGGCTTACCGTATTGATAACATCAATGACCAGGCAGTGCGTATAGGCGAACGGATTTTAGCAAGCAAAATAGTCCGGAAGAATCACCCCATTCAATGTAACTCGGGGGTGATTCTGTGCGCAAAGCAATGCATGGAGGGGATCCAAATGAACTGGTCGTTATTTATGATGAACCAGTTGGTGGAGGATGCGGTAGCAGTACAGGTGGGAGAGCTCTTGTTTACCTATAGTTGGTTGTTGATCTTAATTGCACTTGTGGATTGGATGGAGCCAGTCGATTATCAAGGTATGCAGGTAGAAGCGGTGAAAGTGTGCAAAGGTGCACATTGTAAAAATATCTGGTGGGTCAAGGAACCTACAAGACTAGAGGATTATGCGATCTGATTTTGGTTCTATTGGGAAGCACTGCAAGTGGCAGCTGGAAAAGATCCTCAGTTATATGAGGAAGATGCAGTGAAGTATCAAATGATTACACAGTTCGAAATTGGACCACACGCCATTCACGTACAAGAGAGGAAAGGACAATGATAAGAGGCTTGCAGCAAGGCTCAAGAAGAATGTGATTTGTAGCATAGTGGGCGAGCTCACCGCATTGATGGCATCAATGACCCGATAGTGTGTATTTGCGCATAGGTTTTAGCAAGAAAAATAGTCCAAAAGAATCACCCCATTCAATGTAACTTGGGGGTGATTGTGTGCACAGAGCAATGCTTGGAGGGGGTCCAAATGAACTGGTCGCACTTTATGATGAACTAATTAGTGTAGGATGTAGTAGCAATATAGGCAGGAGAGCAGTCATTTACCTATAGTTGGTTGTTGATCTTAATTACACTCGTGGCTTGGATGGAGTCAGTCGATTATCAAGGTATGGATGTAGAAGCAGTGAAAGTGTGCAAAGGTGCACATTATCAAAATATCTGGTGGGTCAAGGAACCTACAAGACTGGAGGATTGTGCGATCCAATTTTGGGTCTATTGGGAAGCGCTGCAAGCGACAGCTGGTAAAGTTCCTCGGTTATCTGAGGAAGCTGCAGTGAAGTATCAAAGGATTATGTGGTTCACAATTGGACCACACGCCATTCACATACAAGCATGGTGTGAACCAGACAAGTAATGCTTGTCAACGCCTTACAAATGATCCGACACAGAGTTGGAGGCAATGGTTAGCGATTTTCTTGGGGAATGGTGTGAACCAGTCAGTTTGGAAGAAGTCTCGATAAGACCTTGGTGGATTCACCTGTTGATCCAGTGCACAAGGATGACCAGTAGAGTGATCAGGATTTAGAACAAGAATCATCGAAGACACCTACAGACCCAAAAGCATAATGCATGTTCAACGAATTAAGAACAAAAGGCGCATGGAGCAGGGTGCGAGTAGTAAGTGATGGAGGAATAGTTGAATCGTCTCGTCAAAGAAGTTACAGATTCCACCGACGCGGCAACAAAAGAAATGAAGAAATCAACACAAGATGGATTTGCATAGGTAAGAACCAAACTCGGTTCTTTGTATTATGTTGTTTCAAAGAGAGCGCCAGAAGGTGCGACAATGCAGGAGTTCATGTTAATCAGCATTGAGCCGTGGGTTAGGAATGTTCAAATTCCCTCGACTGTGATTGAAACTGGAAGATAGGACTTGAATACCTCCCTGCAGCAGTTGCAGGACATATCACTGGATATCAACCTACATTCCACACAGACTTTGGTACACATGCAATGAGTCGCCAACTAGGAGTTGGAAGACAGACATAAAGAAGTCATCGATCAATTCTTGTGGTCACAGGAGAAAGAGGAGAAAGTGCAAAAAGAGGTCGAGGAATTGTAGCAGGAAAAAGACAAGTTGATGGAAGATAAAGCGCAGGAATTTGAAGCAAGAACAAGAGGAATTGAAGCTAAAGAGCATCAAGGAGATTACAAAGTTGAAGAAGGAGCAATATTGCCTTGTTGCTGAGAAGGAACATCTCTTTGATTGTCAAGTCAAGTTGGAAGCGGCAGTTGCAAATTCCTGTCATTATGTCTTGGAGAGTACCACGGAGCTAGATATAGTGGCCAGAGCACATATGCTTGGGGCTGTTATTCCCCAGTTACAGAGGGACATGAACATTTTGGAGGCTTTGGTGCACCCAAGCATGCCACCAGAGAAAATAGCAGAGTGAAAGAGTGCTATAGAATATTTGGCGATAGAGCTCGATGAGCTGGAGCAAGAAGCAAAGAAAGTGGTGGATGCAACTACCCAGTTTTGGGGAAACGTAGTGCAGGATGATTATTTGGTGCAACTGACCACACAGTTGCAGGAAGAAGAAGGGAAGATCACGACATTGAAGACAACATTGAGAGAAATTCCACCAATGGTTTAGTTCACGCGATCTGCAGAGATGAAGGAGTTGCAACAACGCATTGGGAAGACCCAGGAGCGTCATCGAAAGCACACTAAACATTTAGATGAGTTCCAGGATATTGGTGTGCAACTTTTTGGTAAGGCACTTGCTGCGTTGCAGCCCGTACATGAAGGTAAAAAGGAGATCGCTGAGAAGATGGTCGAGCATCCAGTCACCCATGATCTGATGACAAGCCAAGAGATAACTTAAAAGATCAGAGGACAGGTGAAGGAGATTACTCAACAATATGAATATTTCAAGATCAAGATTACGGAGTACACCATGTCCAGCTAGCGTGGCTCAAGGGTGAGCCACAAGATTTAGTTAAGGTCCTGTTGGCAAGGGGTTTGGGATAAGTTAGCTACGCAACATCGTGGATGCTGCGCAAGCTCAAAGACACCACGCAAGTGGAAGATGGCACGCAAGATGAAGAATATAATATTTTACATATTTTGTGTCACCTTTTGTAGTTTGGACCATATTTTGTGGATATTGGTCATTTTTTTGTAGAATTAGTTAGGAAGTTGTCTAAGTGGACCTTGAATGTAAATGCACAAGCCTATAAGTAGATGTTGAATTGCAAGCGTTGAATATATATTATCTTTATCGGATCTAAGGAGAACATTGCATGAGCAATATTTTGGATCATCTTGTTTGTAGAGAACTTGTTTATTTGTGAACTGTGATTTTGTACGAAAGTAATATGACAAGACAAAAGTTGATCTAAATCATTGTGTTCTTTATATTTTCCTGTTTTCTGTGACTCAATGATGAATGCTATGTTAATCTGTGACATGGATCTATGATGTGATGTTTCCCTATTTTAAATGATGTTATCATGTTGGATCTATTTGTGTATCAATATGTTTCTGACAGTTATGATTGAATGATGCGATTTGTTGAAGAATGATAACGAATGGTTATGTGAATGCATAAGTCAAATGATTTGTTAATGTCGTGCTAAGCTACTAAGTTGATGTCACATTGTCCTCTCCCCTATTCTGTGGAAACTTGGTTCCGTCATCTCTCCCTCGAACATCTCGGGTGAGACCTCATCCGCTCTGCAGGTGCTTCCGTACAGGGTAAAACTTGTTTGGACCGGTGCTTCGGGAGATCGCGGTGGTTTGGCTGTCGACGGAGTGGGAAACCCTATCGACTGGTGTTGGTTGGTTTTGTGTCAACACATCAACTATGAATAAACATACAATAATAAACACAACTATATATATATATATATATATATATATATATATATTGATAACATAGTTCAACCATAATTACATAAGACTTCAAAGGGAAATAAGACTTATCTTAAATGATTATAACTAGATACAACATGCATACATTCCACCTAACCATAGGATAGCTATGTGCATACTATCGCTCAACATAGAATCCACCCTTGAGATGGGACCAAGATTCCACAAGGAGTTTCTCTCTTGGGTAATTACAAAGTTAATTTCTCAAAGTAAACCCCTACTATAGGTGTACGGGATTCCATGGGTAAACTCGACTTGCATTCATAGTATCACACTCTTCCATTGGTTGTTTATTCTCCTTGTTCCCCAATTAAAACTTCACCATAGCCCTCGGATGGGTAGGAACTCCCCTTCCTCTTGCCTGCCATTTCTTATATTTGCATTGAAAGCCACAACCACATGGGCTCTCAAGGGTATTCACATATTCTTAATGCACCTAATCCTAAATCAACACATTAAATAAGGAATAGCATCACAACGTAAGTTAGATATTAGTTTCCATAATCAAAGGTATTAAAGGGTTAGGATAGGGTCCTGTGACAAACCTCCTAAGCCATGTATCAACCCCCTTTCTTCCTCACTCGTGGAATCCTAGACCCCCATCTCTTCTTTAATGTCCCCATTGCAATGGTTTAGTATTTTTATTAATGTTTGCATACAATATTACATCCTGGTCTTAATGGACCATCCGTTCTAAGTTTTGCACCACTTACTATTTATAATTACATTATTTTCATAGTTTCACAATTGGGGTATTATAAAACATAATATATAGATTTAGCTAATGATGAATCAAACACATCACTATATATTAACTCTAAAATTCCATTTACTCTTGTAGCACCATATGCAAGTCTTACCTGACTCTATGTTTTCTATATATGAAATGTTCACAAAAATAAAAATCTAGTGTGCAATCAGGCATACCTTTAACCATACCCTTACCATGTAATGCTCAAAGGCCCTTTTCTTCAATATGTCCCAGTATTTGCTACCAACGCACTGTCTTTTCTCCAAAGACACTAGGGGTTTTTTCTTCTTTATTTCCACCATTGGGAACAACAAAATTGTTACACCCACTAGTAATAGTGCTTCCCTATAACATGTATAGAGTTCCATTCCAAAATCCCCTTGTAAATACTATTGATCCTCGAACAATTTTGCATGTTTCTTTTGCAAACACAACCTATATGTCTACATCATTTATCTTACTTATGTATATCAAGTTTCTAGCAACTTTGGAATGTGAAAAACCCTAGGGAGTGTTATAATCCTTCCATCCTTGAGAAACAACTTAACTCTTCCATGCCTTATGATTCTAGTTATTGAGTCATCTCCTAAGAAAACATTACCTCCATTATAATTCTCATATTCATAGAACCACATCATGTGAGGAGTCATATGAAAAGATGCACTTTATTCAATCAAATATACATCACAATATGAATGGGTACCTATAGAGGTTAGGAACACATCCCCTCTTTATTCTTAGGAGGTATTTTCCTTTCGCTTATCAACATTTTGAGATCTACCAACATATATCCATCTTAAAAGGAGATCTATCAAGCACCAAGAGGGATCAAAACTCTCTACGTGCAAACTCTTCCTCAACAATTTCACTCTCAGCATTATTCATTATTCAAGTGTGTAATGCAATATTTATGGTTTTAATTTATCTAATGTGTGTGTGTGTGTCGTCACAAATGCTTTAAATCTAATTTGAGCCGACAATTTTTTTATAATGTTTTATTATTTAAAAAAAAGAACACATGTCAACTCTTGCATAAGCATGGAAGGAGTTACACTCCCCCCCACTGGGTTGTAGAATGCGACTCTCGACACAACAATCATTCTTATAATTCTCAACTTTACAACATTTCAAACATTTCCTCAAAGGATATTTAGATCTACCTTTATATTTAGATCCCCCCCTTGAAGACTTATTTGTATTTATGTCTTGGGGATGAACTCTCAGAAACGAGGCACTTATGTTCTAACTATTAATAGTTTTTCACTTTAGTTTCTCTAATAAAAGAGAGGCCACTATATCCTCAAAATTCAATGTGGTTTGAGTAGCACTACCAATTGCTACAATCGGATTGTCCCAAGAATATGGTAAAGAATATAATAATGTAATACATTTATCTTCTTCCTCCATCTTAATATCAACAAACATAATTTGACTTAGCATAGTATTAATGAAAATTAGATGATCTATCACCAAGTCACTATTATCCATCATAAAATATGATACAACTCTTTTGAAGAAACAACTTGATTACCAGGGACTTTGACTGATACAAACTCTCTAACTTATCCCACAACGTTTTTGCACTATCTTCTCTAGTGACATTCTACTATATAGAATATGGTAGGAAAAGTTGAATCATACTTCTCACCTTTATTTCTAGCTTCTCCCAACCTTCTTTTTCCAAAGCAATAGGTTGTGTCCCTAGATCCATAATAACCTATTGTTCTTGATCTACAAGAATATATTCCATAGCTCAAAGCTTTGACCATTTTCACAATATGTATTCAAATACTAATGACCATTATCTTTCAACACATGAATCACCACTCCAAAGATGCCACTGGACCTAAATTTATCATAGACCCATAAAAAAATTGCTCTATCAAACGATTTGAACCCTTGGCAACAAAGGTGTCTCCCCTAAAGCCAATAATCATGCTTCAATACCACATGTAAGTTTTAAACCTATGAAGTGAAACAATGAATATAGATTCTTAAACATAACATAGATTATACAATGACACACACCGAATACATAGAGATTTACCACATAAAATGCTTAACTGGTTAAACCAACAAAACTTAGAGCCATGCCTCTCACTTTCTCATTGTATATCTTAACCATTTACAACACAATATTTAGGTATTCTGCAACATCCAAAACCCTAATCCATTAAATTGGATTAGATTATACCTCAATCCCTTAACTGGGATTAAAAAACACATTTTCTGGAAAAATAGCTCAAAAATATAAGATTCAAACTAGAGGGATTGTAGACTCACACACCCCACCTGCAAAGAATATACCACATACCCAACAATGTTGTCACATTTGTCACATAAGGAACATGACAACAAAAATTAAATAAAGTTATTAAGCAACATATGCTAGTTCAATTACAAAAACTAAAAGAAATTAAAACCAACATAGATCCATCTTAAACCTAGATTTATTAAATACCAAGAGAGATCAAATTTCTTACGGAGCAATTTTTTATATTTTCTACACATTAAGAAAAAAAATTTAGCCCTCGAGAAATTTAATTTGTTCGATGCTTGATAGATTCGGGTTTCAGATGGATCTATGTTGGTTTATGGATGACAACACCAATCAAAACAATGGCCACTGCAAGTTAAATGTACATATGGGCTTTAATAAGAATAGAAATTGTTGCCATCCACAAACTACTTACAATTCCATATGGGAAGGTTGTGCTAAGAAAAGACATCACTTGTCTAACAACATAACATTACCACATTTTCTTTGGTGTTGACAAGCTATACAAGAAAATATTTTTGAACCTTCTAGGAGGATTGAGTTATATGCAATGTTATTTCTAGATATGTTGATAGGATCCTAATCCTAGTTTATGGATGGTTGGATGGGAGGTAAATATTTATTGATGGGTATAACAAATAGTGGAATAACCATGTTGTTTTTATCCAATGCAAAGTTCATGCTTACAAATCTTTTTGATAAATTTAATATTTTTTATAAAATAAAATTATAATTTTTTAGGGAAAAAATATGTCGACTTAATTTAAATTTTATACCAAAATTAAAAAATTAAAACTAATATAGATTTGAGCATGGAAAGGGATCAAGCTTCTTGTGTATAATTTTGTATGTATCAAGAGATAAATTTACGCTTCAAGAAATATGCGATCCCTCTCAATACGACATATATTTAGATTTAAGATAAATTTACTTTATATAATAAATTATAAAAATGTCTAAACATCCATATTTAAAATAAAAATTATTAAAACCATTTAAAAAAAATAAAAAATCACCTATCAATAAGCATCAATAAGTATTTGGAATAAGATCAACGATCAGTAAGCCTAAATAAGTATTTGGAAGAATAATTTATGAAAAGCTGGAACAATTAACATTAACATATGTTATTCTAAAATGACAATTGGTAATCAAAATGATTAACGTTTTTGGCACTTTTACGTGCGTAAGGCAAACCATTAAAATGGAACTCGATAGGTACAATGTATGTTAACAATCTTATCAACGATGACAACGCTTGTGTTTGGATTGCGTTAAGGGAAGAACAACGTATTATGTTGTTTCCTGAACAACGAAGCCGTCTTAGCTCAGCTGGTAGAGCGCGTGGCTTTTAACCACGTGGTCGTGGGTTCGATTCCCACAGACGGCGATTTTCATTTCTTCCTTAAAAAATATGACTGAGGCGCAGAGCGAGCGCTGTTAAATGTTAATTTTATTATTTATCAATAATAATAGTTGATATTTTCTTTCCGAACTCTAATGTTTTGCGTTATTAAAAATAACGTGGGTTCGATTCCCACAGACGGCGATCTTCATTTCTGCCTTAAAAATATGACTGAGGCGCAGAGCGAGCGCTGTTGAATGTTAATTTTATTATTTATCTATAATAATAGTTGATATTTTCTTTTCAAACTCTAATGTTTTGCGTTATTAAAAATAACACTTAGAGTTACACCCTTAAAGGTAAGACTCAAATATAATTTCAAATTCTAATGTTTTGTGTTATTAAAAATAACTCATTTTTTCTCATTTGATATTTAAATGTTAATTTTATCAATAATAGTTGATAGTTTCTTTTCAAACTCTAATGTTTTGCGTTATTAAAAGTAACACTTAAAGTTACACCTTCAAAGGTAATACTTAAATATAATTTCAAATTCTAATGTTTTGCGATATTAAAAATAACACTTAGAGTTATACCTTTAAAGGTAATACTTAAATATAATTTCAAACTCTAATGTTTTGCGTTATTAAGAATAACACTTAGAGTTATACCTTTAAAGGTAATACTTAAATATAATTTCAAACTCTAATGTTTTGCGTTATTAAGAATAACACTTAGAGTTATACCTTTAAAGGTAATACTTAAATATAATTTCAAACTCTAATGTTTTGCGTTATTAAGAATAACACTTAGAGTTATACCTTTAAAGGTAATACTTAAATATAATTTCAAACTCTAATGTTTTGCGTTATTAAAAATAACACTTGGAGTTACACCCTCAAAGGTTATAGTTGATATTTTTTTTTCAAACTCTAATGTTTTGCGTTATTAAAAATAACACTTGGAGTTACACCCTCAAAGGTTATATTTAAATGTTATTTTTATCAATAATAGTTGATATTTTCTTTTCAAACTCTAATGTTTTGCGTTATTAAAAATAACACTTAGAGTTGCACCCTCAAATATAATACTTAAAAATAAGCTCTCAAACTCTAGGTACTAGCATGAATAAAGCATGACTCTCTATAAATCTCAATACATAAAGCAAAACGCAGGAAAGGAGCTCTCGACACCTCGACTCAACTTTATAACTAAACATAGAGATCTTTCATAATGAGCAGATGTAACCTCTCTACCCAGTGTTGGAATTTGGTTTTCATTTTACCCGTCACATTAATTTTTTTTTTACGTTTACAAAATATAGCCATCATAGTCATCATCATCACTGTCATCAGCATCATTATCAAGAATGGAGTGTGCAAGATGTGGCTAACATATTTATCGATGTGGCTAACATATTTATTGTGATTCTTTATTATTGAATTGATTATTATCAATTGGAAATTTCTGCTCAAGGTTGGATGTGAGATGATGTAAGAGAGGGTCTTCAAAATATTTAAGATCCCAAGAGAGGCATTAAACCCATATATTCTTTATGTGACTTGATTTGTGGCCCTGGGTGGAGAGTGTGTATCCACCTTTTCCATGTTGACTAGCATGGGTGAGGTTTCTTGTGAGAATGTGGTTTAAGATCAAAACCTAACATAAGGGGAAAACTTAAATCATAGCTGATCATTTGAAAAATAAATCTACTACAAATTCATCTTCATTACCCAAGGAGGAATCATTGTTGACAAGATCTTTAATATGACCAACATATATCCATCTAATCTCTGGATCTATGATGCGTTGAGAGGACTCAAACCCCTCGAGGTGCAAATTTTTTTTAGTGTGTAAAAGAGGGTCATAGGGTTCACACCTCGAGGGATTTTATCCCTCTTGACACATGATAGATCTAGAGTTTAGATGGATCTATGTTGGTTCCAATTGCCGGGGATCACATCAAATTTATAGATGGAGCTAGGGGAACGTGGATTGGAGACATAGGATCCAAATTTGCTTTATCCTCATCAAACACACAATATGCTACTATTGCTAATTAGGATATTGTGCTTCCTTTTGTGATTCCATATATGCCGACAAAAATTTTCACTAACGAATCCACCTACAATTTCTCAGTATCACGTGGTAGGCATTGGGTGAGGCTTCATTCTACCCATCTTCTTATAAAGGCCTTAACATAAATAAATCCCCCCTTCATTACTTGGGCTAGATATTACAGCATGCTAAAGAATCTTAGTGCATCAATCATTGCTCAAGATATTTCTCAAGCATACATTATTAAGGACTTTTCCATCATAGATTCTCTAGGCCTTCTTAACATCACCTTTATTCTAGAAAATTCCAATGACACTTATTCATTTCAGAATGCTATTGAGATTGAATCTATGCTTGATGTGTTCAACAATATGACAAATATTAAATAATGAGGAGGCTTAGTCACTAAAATTAATGCACGAAACCAATCTAAAATGATCAATAGTCACTGAAATTAATGCAATGAAATCAATTTAATCAACGCATAGAGATAATACATATAGATCTAGGAATTTGTAATGTCTTTGACATCTAGTTGATATGTTAGACACTTTCAAAAATAATTCCTAACGAATTATTGGCGAGGTTAAATTGATCTTTGAAGTTATGCCATTGTTCAACCTTCTTAATTTTAAGGTAATCTTTTGTTTAGTGCTAAATTCCTTTCTATGTGGATGCAAGGAAGTGGGATTAGGGTTAAATCATTGAAATTAATGCACAAAATCAATGTAATAAAGGTCTATAGTCACTGAAATTAATGCACAAAACCAATGTAATAATGATGAAGCTTACTCACTAAAATTAATGCACAAAATCAAAGCAATAATGATGAAGCTTACTCACTAAAATCAATGCACAAAATCAATAATGATGAGGATTGGTCATTGAAATTAATGCACAAAATCATTGTAATAATGAGGAGGCTAAGTGAAGCCAATGCAATAATGATTTTTAGGCACTAAAATTAATGTAGTGAAACCAATGTAATCAATGTATAACATACATATATATCTAGTAATTTGTAATTCCTTGACCATGGTTGATATGTTAGGCACCCTTCATAACAAATTCCTAACGAATGTCTGAGGAAGCTTGATTGATCATTAAATTTATGCTATTGTTCAACTGTCATGATTTGTAGTTAATCTTTCTTTTTAGTGCTAAATAACTTTCTATGTGGATGTGAAGAAACAAAATTAGGGTTATGTCACTGAAGTTAATGCACAAAAACAATGCAATAATGATCTATAGTCACTGAATTTGTATTTAGCTAATATTTTATTATTTTATTAAAGTGTCACATTCTAGCTCCACGTTAAGCAAAAAATTACACTTCTCCCTCATACCAGGTTGTAAAAAGTGCCTTTTGACACAATGAAAGAAACACACTCGTGTTTTCACTTATTAGTTTTGATTTAATTTGATGAACTTGTACTACACATGAAATTTATTGTTGCTTAATTAATTTTGTTTTGTTATTGCTAATAAAAAAACACTATTGTTTTTTTTATTGATAATTAAAATTAATCCTAATATTAAAGCAACCTTGGATTATAACATCCCTTAGCACTTTATTTTATAAAAACGATTATAATTATATTGATAAAAGGCTGAAAAGTTTCAACATATCTTTACAAAATTACTCAATAACTGTTTAGAGGTTCATATGTTGTAACTTGAAAAAAAAGACAAACATTTACATTCATCCAAAAGGATAAATTCCTACTCCATAAAACAAAACTCCCTATACTGCTATAAAATTTAACATATTGACCATCTAACAACTTGAAAAAAAAATCATTAAGGAAAAGACTAATTGTTGGAGTCATTATATGTACCTCGAACAACATAGAGAACATCTCCATCTTCTTTTCATAATTGTTCGAAACATCTTCTATAGCATCTTCATCATCTGGTTCTTCCTCCATAGTATCCTCTATAGCATCATCCTAAGAAGCTTCATCGTATTGGGTATCCCTAGTATCCTCTTCTTCTTCCTCACTATTTGCAACAGGATCAACATACAAGTCCTTAGTTCCATCTCTTTCCATTGAGTTGGAAATGATTTGGACCAGTTGCATGACTGAATTTTCCTCACCATTCTTTGCATCAGAGTGTTCATCATTCTTAGAGTTCTTACCGACTATAATTCACAAGAATATTTGAACCCAAAATCTGACAGTGGTTTGTAAAAATTTCGATAGTCATGTGTCCATAATATGAGAAAAAACATATTTAAAACTCGTCGGATTCATAACATTGAATTTTCTTCACAAAGAAAGTTGTCAGATGCTCAACACGTTGCTAGTCACAATTCCAACATCGTTGATTTTTAAATGGTGTCGGATTTGTCTAGCTAGTATGTCAAATATCTGACACACGGTTAATTTTCGGACGTCAGATCAAGACATACTACCAATTGCAAGATGTCGAATTTTTTATGCCTATATCTCTAAAATCGTCAGATTAAATTTTCAAAACATCGGTTTTTTTCATCCAAATGTCGACAATTCGACGGGATATATTGTTATAATTGTCAGATATCCGATGTGTATTCTTTTGTATACATTAGATAACTGGCAGATATTATCGTCATTGGTACAACTCCTCCATCGGTCTAAAATTCATTGGTGTCAGAGGTATGATAGTTGAATATGATTAAAAAAATGCAATTGGTTTATGATCTTTACCCATTGGTCCAATGTAAAAATATTTAACATTAACATTATAATAAATGTTTATATATATATTTTTTCTCTTCATTCATGATCTCCATCAACAAAAAATACTAACACATTAATAACCCCACTCAACACAAATTCACACTTTTTAAAAAGAAGAATTATAACACATCATCTAATACTTAGAGTCCTCCAACACATTTATACCTAACTATTCAGTTTTCCTTGCTCATGTATCCTCACATTCATGAAGATATAATTTACATAGATAACTATCCATGTTTCTCCTTTAAGTTGTCATCTCCCTCATATTGAAGGTAAAGTTCCATTCGATCCCTTTAGACAACCATCCTTATTGAACATATCTAATTGGTACTCCAACATATTATCATCCCTTATATTGAAAGTATAAATCATAACTAAGTGGTACATCATATTATCATCACTCTTGTATCGAAAGTAGAAATTGTAGCCAAGTATCGAGGCATGAATCACATAGACAACCATCCATCTTGAGCAACCCCTTCTAGAGTTCTAAGTCACTAGAAGCTCACTTTATTCATTGGATTTTCAAAAGTAAAAAATTATATCATGGTCAATATCCTGATTTTCGTCAACATGGCTATCATAACACCCATATCAACCTTTTCCTCCTTGTTTCAATGGAAAAAACTTCATTTTCCTCACTTTTTAGTGCCTTCTAAGAGTACATTGCCAATTAAATTCCAACAATAAATTTCTTAGGCCAATGTATTGCCACATGAATTGTTCTTAAAACACCAATATTTTACAACCACTCTTCATTTTTTTCAGTTACCAACACATTCAACTATTTCCAAGCTTTTTTAATGTTATTCCATTAAATCCAAAAATTCAATCAACATGTTCATAATATTTGCTTATACAAAAAAAAACTAGACTTTCCATGCCCTAGATCACTACCTATAACTCCTTTCTTTCCGATTTCAATAGACAAAGATGAGTTTGCATTCTACCCTTCACATCTTAGCTCATGGGATTTTGTATGTGACTAGGTTTACCCCATTTAATATTGATCTCTAATGTTTCTTCACTCTGCAAAATAATTATTGAATAATAGTGTTGAAATTTCAAAATTTGGCATCCTCTAGTGCCCACATCACTCCAAGCATATGAACTTAGTGTCAAACATTTGCAATGGCATCTAGAACTCTACAAACTATTTGGAACCTAGAATATGATGTTTCAAATGGGTATGTGTTGAAAGAATGGGGTTTCTCCATAACAATTTAGGGCACTAACTTCAACAATTGGGTGTTTTTATTTGCATGTGCTCATTCTCTTATTTAGGTGTGTGCCTCTTTCCTTAGATTCCAATCTAGGCATATAAGAATCTTTGACAAATCTCCATTCAAGGGAAACACATATATGCAATTGGTTATCAACCCAAAGGAAGGGATTTGTATATTTCACAATCTAGTGTAAACCTCTGTTAATTTGGGAGAGATAACTAGATACAAAATTATAGACACATAAAAAATGTATAAAATTCCAAATCAAACAAGACCAATATAAAAAAATTTCTCGATAAAAATACTTTTGGATTTGCGGACATTTCTTCAATCAATAGATGAGTTAAGAGCATCTCACACAGTCATATGTATACAAATATTCAATTTCATTAAAATATGTAATATTTTCATATAAAATCTATATAATCATCAGGGGCATGAGTTATCTTGAAAAACAAAACCAAAAAACGAATACACGAAAAATTAATCCCTCGATGCATTGATGTCCTTGGTGGATTAAAAGGAGTATTTATGCCCCAATACTAAGGAATTATTCTAATCTTCTTTCAAATCATTGTAACTTAGAACATTAAAACAAAATATTATGAATTTTAAGTAGATCTAAGTATGGTATGGTAGTCATTGAAGATGGCACAATACAATTTATATACTCATATGTGGGAGGACTGAACTAACATTTTGTAGGGAGACCAATATTCATGTATGATATGAGAAATATAAGGCATGTTTTCTAACTTCTTCCATTTGTTTATGGTAACCAAATTTTCAAGTAGGATATTTGCAACAAAAGAGACCACGTCTTTTCAAGATTTGCACATCTTGAAAAGGAAGTATGGACTTGTAGCTTAGTGACATGTAACAACCACCACTAATATCCCATGCAAGGTACTTTTGAGTGAGTTATGAATGGTAAAGTGGTCCCTTTTAAGATCCATGCATGAGCCTTCAATAGTGCACCCTCCTCTTGCTTAATTCACTATTGAAGTGAAGTGGAGAAGAACTAAAGTGAATTGTTGGTTAGAAAGGCAAGGTTGAGTTTCACAAAATAAAGAAAATAATCCCCAAACTAGTTCTCCCTCCTCTTGTGACTAATAGTTGTTGCATCTGTGCTAAATACCCCATGTTTAAAATATATAGGGGTCCACTAGGGTGCAATGCTCCACGTGTTGTAAAATTCAGCTTAAATATTGAAAAAACATTTACATGTCAATTTCAAGTGGGACACACTTCTCCAGGTGAGAATAACACGCTCTCTCAAAATACCAGAGTGCTTGGAATCTAATCACTAATCACCAATCTCCACTACCATCACTAATCACCAATGATTATGTTCCTAACATAGGAATATGACATCTAATGTATCATAGACACATCAATAAAGTATATAAACTTAATATGTGAATTGCCCCCATCCCATCATCCCTAGGTAGAACATGGGGCCAATGAATCCCCAATCCTATCAATTGTGTCATCCTTGAGATAAAATATATATTCATATATTGAAATTTTGACTATAGTTGGAATACCCTTAACAATTTCCAAGAATTGGACAACCAACCTTTTAAATTAACATCACTACTAGGTATTGTTGCATAATGCATGGATCACCTTGGAATTATTCTTGTGTACTCCATCCTTTTGGTTTGTGCTCTCTAGATCCACCACCTACCATAATTAATCTAACAACAATATGCATCCTTAACTCCACAATCGATGCATGCCTATATTGATTTGCAATGGAAACCATCACCTCGCTCTCCATGGGTCCTCTATTCATCATCCTCTACCATTCATTCTCTTTCATCCTCCCCCCCCATGAAAGGAGAAATAAATATAAGCATTAGTAAATGGAGACAACAATTACACACACATACACAATTCACTTCTCTATGAGCAAGAAGATTTAGTACATCTAGTATTTGCATGCTTGATAAACCATCACGAGTAATCTAGCTCAATAACCAAATAAAATACCCTTTGAGAAGTTTACCTAATGTATGTTGGAATAAATTATGGTGAAGGAAGTTAAGAAATATATAACGAACTCTTCAAAGTTAATACCTATCATATATAGGTATTTTAGGAAATTTGTTAATTGGGTAAGGACCATTGTGTTGATAGAAACATCCCTGATTCATGTGAGGATGTGTTTGAGAGTGAGGACAAAATGAGTGTGACATAGTTTTATTACGTTTTTCTAGAGTTTGAACTTGAATTTGGATATGAACCTCTAGAAATAAGAACCTATAGAGAAGTTGAGTCCTTAAGGTAATTGAATACAAACACCTTAAAGGTGGTATAATTGCAATAATTTATTATTGAATGGGTTCTCATATGTATTGATACATATCGACAAGCATTATGAATCATGGAGCATCCACAGTGGATAAGTAGATTTTTTATTACTAAATATTCATTTTAACTATAAAAAAGTAGTGTATATAGGGATTTAATACAAAAATAGGGCCATGGAAGTATCCTCCACATGTAAGTCTTAAGGTTAAAAAATATGAGATGGAAACATCCAAAAGAACCACTTATAAAGAGTCATATTGTTCATAAACATAATAACATAAAGAAAAGGGAGGAATGCACTTGAAAAAATTATGTGGTAAGAAATTTACATTGAATAACACATAAATTTTGTTATTTCAAAGTAAAAAAAATGAGAAAATGTCTCATAACCATTTAAGAATATAGATACCAAGCATAATTGAACCAAATCAACAGTTACACCAAGAGAGTGACTACATCATAGTGAAGGACAATTGGTAGGAAGCATTCAGTCTCCTTGGATTTAGTGGTGGTAGTGGTATGAGGGTTTGGAAGGTGAAAGAGTGATGATATTATATTGATTCAAACTATTCAAAAAACAATAATGTCTAACCTCATATATGTATCTGATCCTTTCATATAATACTCAAAGATAATTCGTCGTAACAACTGGAGAAAGAGGAAAGAAAGCACACCAAATCCAAAAGGCTTTGAGATCCAGATTTATGCAGGAACACAAGAGAATACACAAATAGCCATAGAAAAATATGCAATGGAAATAACCCTTCATTTCATTAATCAATAACTAAAACTTGTTTACATACATAATGGAAATAAACTAGCTAGAGTGATGGTAGCTTATCTCTGAGAAGAGATGTGACAGCTACATGCCTTTGAACTTTGTGTTACAATGAGGCTCGAAGGCCTATATATTATTGAGAAACAATGGAAACCATACACATCCAAAAACCTAACCCTAGGAGGTGAAATGCTAGAATGTGGACCCCGTTGGGTAACTTGGTACATCAATTTCCCGGGGTCGTAACTTTAGCATACTACCTCCGTTTGACGCGCATGATACATCGTTAGAAATATATGTTTAAGGAATACATTCATAAATAGCAATTATTAAGTCTAAATTGGACTCATATTTTCCCGACCATTCGATGCCGAAAAAACGTCGGTTAGGACCTCAAAACGGTTCTGGAAGTTTAGGACCCGAAAACTGCCAAAAATAGTAAATTGTGCTACAATTAAGGAAACTGGTAAAATGAAAGAAACAATTGTGGAGGTCCAATAGGAATGTTAATGTAATTGTAACTTCAGAATGTATTCACTTGTATTTCTTATCTATTGTAACCCGATGTTTATTCCAGGATGTAATTGAGTCATGTCATACCTCGATGTTTATTCCGGGAAGTTTCTATAAAGTGAAAGTCATGTCAAGTCATTGTGGGTAACCCTTCTATTGGTAAAGGGTTAAAGTCCCCACAGTTGTGGGTACCGAGGGTTATTAGACTATCCTAGTGAATTTGACCCTAGGTGAGTCATTGTAAGTCAGGGAAATAGTCCCCACCATTGTGTTACCCTCCTGTTGGTCGAAGGAGGAAAAGTCCCCACAAGTTGTGGGGCACTAGGGTTATTAAACACTCCTAAAGATGTCGGCTCTAGTAAGTAATTATTAAGTGAGGTCGACATGATGGAGTGGGTTCCAAGTGAACAGAAGAATATAAATAGAGAGTGAGTCTCTCTATTTAGGACACTCACACTCACTCATTGGGGCGCATGAGTGAGAGAGGAGAAGCTCTCTCAGTGTGAGAGAGAGAGACAGAAGCTGTGGAGATCATTTTTATGTTTTCAGGTTTTGATACTACCATTGGTGCTGATTCTATCTCTGAGGAAGTTGCGGGGTTTTCTCCTTTACATTTTCCCTGAGGAAAATTCTTTGTGTCTCTTGTCTCTTGTGTTGTGCTTGTGTTTTATTGATGTGCATGTTATTCTCTCAGTTAAAGATCCTGAGATCATAATGTTAGATTGAATGATACAAATATAACATGGTATCAGAGCTAACCTAAGAAGAAGACATTGTACAGCTACAGAATCTAGGGCTTCTTAATTTTTGGATCTCTCTCCACAATCCATCATAAAAAGTATGCTAGGCTAACTCTCCATTGAAGGGCGCATCTTTCTGTCGAAGCGGAATTCAATTCCGAGCATTTTCAGTTTTCGGTGCGGAAATTAGGGATTTCTACAAAAGAGGAATTTTTGAGTGATCCTGGCATAGGATTTCTCTCCTCATCAAAACCGAAGTTTAGAGACCTGGATCAAGTTTTTTGGTTGGGTGAAACTCTGGGAAAGTCAAACCCTAGTTTGACCTCGAGCTAGAAAAACCCTAAATACTAAAACTGCTAAGTTTTGGTAAATTCTCTATATCCCAAGATTGGTGAATTATTAAGAGCTGAAAATTGTAGAGGAAAAATATGAAACCCTGATTTACAATGTATAAAAAAATACGCCTTTATTCACTATATTCTGGGAGATATGATCCCTCCAAGTTAGGGTTCCAACCTCTTCCAGAATTCAACCCTAAAGAAGACACCTGGGGAGAAATAATATAGCTTGGGATACATAGGTCCAAATGGAATTATTGAAGATGTTCCAGAAAGGGAACATACTGTACTTTCCATGTTCCAAATTTCAGACCTAGACGATGAAACAGTGACACGTGGCATTCCATACAACTTCACTGTTATGAACAGTCCTGTAATTAGGTCACCTTGGGAAAAGGATCATAAGTCCCAAGTTGTGAAACCGATACTAATGAAACCTATGGTGTTGGATCATGGACATGTGATGTTACCTCAGTGAAAAATTTTAAACATAGAGGAGCAGTAATTTAAGAGATATCACAGAAACAGTGACAGGCATTTCTGCAAAAGAAATTGGAAAACTAGGGCTTCCTGTTCCGGGAGCTTCCCTCCACTGCTTTCAGAAAAGGAGTACATTGGATAGATACATTTGTAGAGATCTATATTTATATCCAATTAGATATGAAATATTCCATGTTTTGAAAATTAGGGTTTCGCTGAAAAACCCTAGATCGGCTAGCTCTGGAACCAGGACGGACACCTCAAATCGGTAAGATCTAATCTTTTGATATTTTCATTTGAGGTTCTCATTTTAAAATGATCTATCACACCAGCCTGATGACAAGCTTGGTGAAGTTGAAAAATTCCAAGCCTGGAAGTATATGATCTCTTTGAAGAAAATGAATTGGACACCTACACAAGTAGAGAGGTTCCAGTTCTAGAGGGAGATGAGGATAGAAGACTTACACAAGAATAACTTGGTCAAGGCCAAGAAGATCTTTGTTGATTCAATCACGGATCAACTTGTACCACAAGTGTCTTCCCTAAAGACACCAAAGATGTTTGATTCCTTGACCAATCTATTTGAAGGGAAGAACATAAATCAGAATATGACCTTAAGAATCCAGTTGAAGAATGTGAAGATCCAGAATGCAGAGACCATGCAGTCATACTTTACGAGGGTCTCTCAAATCAAAGAACAAATTGAAGTGGTAAAAGAAGAAGTGAAGAATGAAAAAGAAGTGATATCCATTTTGAATGGCCTCCCAGGATCATGGGATTGACTCATTCAAATAATGTGTGATAGAAGGAAGTGATTACTTTCAGCAGACTTTCAGAAGAAGAAGAATCTCGACTCATAATAAGAGAAGAGAAGATGAGAGAAACTGAAGATCAAGCTCTCACCATCCAAAGAAGATCCCTCAAGTGATGAAGAATATGAAGAAATCAACTCTTGAAGAAACTCTTATCCAACTTATCATTTGGATAAGAAACAATGCTATTATGAATAAAGAAGACGATGAAGCTGAAGGATCAACAAGAAGTCAACCCATGAAACAAATAAAGATAAGTATTCAATTGCCATTTCATGATATTGGTTTTGTTATGCATTTGTTTATATTCAGTTAATGTATTATGCATGATATACTTTTTGCATTAATGACAATATACTACTAATATGCATGTGATGGGTAAGTAGCTCATGGTGCTATACAAATCTCCATTGCTACTTATCTAGAATGAAACCTCTTTGCTAACATATTGGATTAGTTCACAATTTCAATGTTGTCCTGGTAGAGATGGAAGGCATCTAGAAAGTTTCAATGAGATATGGATGAATGTTGTATTGGCTAAAATATTTGCATGATCATATATTTATGCATAAGAAGTTTTCATTATGAATATACCTTATGAAATGTTTCTAACCATAAAACTAATGCATTTGACTTGTAGGAAAGATCGCATACAGAATCGCCTACAAGAAAAGAAGGATGAGACTTGTTCCGAAGAACAAGTAACGACAGTTCAAGATGAAAAATAATATGACGAATACGGTGACATCATTGATGCAGAACCTTTCAAGAAGAAAGGGGAGACTAGTTCAAAAAGAATGATGTCTAGGATGCAGTATCGAGACCTGAAGAGAAGTCCATAGTTCCATCATGTAGTAGATGGAAACATCATGGGATACAAGGAAAGATTTGAAGATACATTTGCAGCCACCAGAAGTCAAGACACATGACAGGAAGAATCATGTGTGCAAATGAAAGAAGACCTTGTACGAGTTTAGAAGACACCCATGGGATAACATATACATGATGAGCTTGATGAAGATATTAACCTTTGATACAAGGTTGATAAAGGATGACAAGCTCACGGATGGATGCGAGAAGAACCTTTGAAAAAAGATAGAGGATCCTGGTATCCAATGATCCTAGATGGATACTACTTGTCACTCTGGTACAGTGCATAGAGTATGAAAGACAGAGGGATAATGATGCTCTGCTTCAGAGGGAGTGACTGTAGAAGATCCTAAGGTTTGACATGGTACGACAGGATGGATATATTACGAATGAATCTAGGATTTACTGAGAGTAAAGTGGATTCCAACCTTTGCTTCAAGGTTGAAGGCAGAAAACCAGTGATGCTCCTGTTATGTGTCGATGCACTATTTTCTAGGCATGGAGGTGTGGCATAATGCGGATGGAATATTCTTTGGACAAGGGAAGTATGCAGTAGAGATCCTGAATAGGCTCAGAATGATGGATTGCAAGGACATGACCACACCTATGGCATCAAACCTAAAGCTATTGAGTGATGCTTCATCATAGACGGTTGATGCTACGATGTATCATCAGATGATTGGTTCCTTCCATGGTTAGATGTAAGGGCTGAGCCATTCTGTCATGGTGAGAGGATTGGTTCCTTCCATGTTAGATATGAGTGTTGAATCCGTAAGCCATTCTGACGAGTAAGTCAGATGTAAGGGCTGAGCCATTCTGTCATGGTGAGAGGATTGGTTCCTTCCATGTTAGATATGAGTGCTGAGCCATTTTGATATGATTGTAGGATTGGTTCCTACATGATCAGATATAAGGGCTATTTCCATTCTTTGAATGGAGTTTCCTCGTGAGGTACCAAGAAAACTCAGTCTATGACCGAGGGCCATTTTGATATGACCGTGAGATGTGCTCTCACATGATTAGATATGAGTGCATGGCCATTCTGATGTGATAGAGGGATGTGTTTCCACTTGATCAGATGTAAGGGCTGAGCCATTCTGTCATGGCTAAAGGATTAGGTTCCTTCCATGTCAGATATGAGTGCTGGCCATTCTGACTTGGTGTTAGATATAAGGGCTACCGCCATTCTTTAAATTGAGCTACCTGGTGAGGTACCACGAATCCTCAGTCTGGGACTGAGAGCCATTCTGATGTGACTGAGGGATGTGTTCCCACATGATCAGATGTAAGTGCAGTGCCTTTCCACAGATGATAGTAGGTGTGTCCTATCATGTTGGTGGATGTGAGTGATGGCCTTTCCACAGATGATAGCAGGTGTGTCCTATCATGCTGGTGGATGTGAGTGTTGTGCCTTTTCACATATGATAGTAGTTGGGTTCCTATCATGCTGGTGATTTTAAGTGTTGTGCCTTTCCACAGATGGTAGTAGGTGTGTACTACCATGTTGGTGGATGTGAGTGTTGTGCCTTTCCACAGATGATAGTAGTTGTGTCCTATCATGTTGGTGGTTGTAAGTGCTGAGCCTTTTCACAGATGATAGTAGTTGGGTTCCTATCATGCTGGTGAATGTGAGTGCTGGAACTTTCTGATATGATTATAGGATTGGTTCCTACATGATCAGATGTAAGTGTTGGGTGTGCCTTTCTGACGAGTAGGTCAGATGTAAGTGCTGTCTAGGCCTACATTCAACATGAAAAAGGGCTGGCTCTGTAGAACTTCCTGTGACAAGAAGAATCATGAGATAGCACCTGTGATGATCCAGTGATGATGATCCAGATCAAGTGATGATGTCCAGTGATGATTAAGATCGAGTGATGATCTAGATCCAGTGGTGATGTCCAGTGGTGATCCAGATCCAGTGATGATCCAGACGTAGTGATGATGATGATCCAGATCGAGTGATGATCTAGATCCAGAGATGAAGATGACTTGAAGACAAAGATGACTTGAAGATGAAGATGATGAGAAGACCCAGAGAAGAAGACTAGTGATGAAAATTGTGTCGAGAGAATACCTTCCTAGTTAAGAGGGAGTGTTAATGTAATTGTAACTTCAGAATGTATTCACTTGTATTTCTTATCTATTGTAACCCGATGTTTATTCCGGGATGTAATTAAGTCATGTAATACCCCGATGTTTATTCCAGGAAGTTTCTATAATGTGAAAGTCATGTCAAGTCATTGTGGGTAACCCTTCTATTGGTAAAGGGTTAAAGTCCCCATAGTTGTGGGGACCTAGGGTTATTAGACTATTCTAGTGAAGTCGACCCTAGGTGAGTCATTGTAAGTCAGGGCAATAGTCCCCACCATTGTGTTACCCTCCTGTTGGTCGGAGGAGGCAAAGTCCCCACAAGTTGTGGGGCACTAGGGTTATTAGACATTCCTAAAGATGTTGGATCTAGTAAGTAATTGTTAAGTGAGGCCGACATGATGGAGTGGGTTCCAAGTGAATGGAAGAATATAAATAGAGAGTGAGTCTCTCTATTTAGGACACTCACACTCACTCATTGGGGCGCATGAGTGAGAGAGGAGAAGCTCTGTCAGTGTGAGTGAGAGAGACAGAAGCTGTGGAGATCATCTTTATGTTTTCAGGTTTTGCTACTGCCATTGGTGCTGATTCTATCTCTGAGGAATTTGTAGAGTTTTCTCCTTTATGGTTTCCCCGAGGAAAATTCTTTGTGTCTCTTGTCTCTTGTGTTGTGCTTGTGTTTTATTGATCTGCATGTTATTCTCTTAGTTAACGATCCTAATATCCTAATGGTAGCTTAAATGATAAAAATATAACAAGGAATAGGTGGGTGGCCACCAATATCCTCCTAGATCATTCATTCCCCCTTAGGAAGCAATGGTCCCCATTGTGTTGAGTTCCTCCATGAGACGAGGAAACTTCTATTGAACTTGGTCCTTGGTGAGCCACTTTCCATGGTGAAGGAGTTGGCCTACTTTGACAACTCGATATATATGGATATTTTATTGGCGGGTGTTCTTGATCTGTGTGTCCATAATCCGATCAGTTGTGGCTTGTTCCATGCAGTCGGGGTTTAACTCTGTTGGTGTGAGTTGTTCTTCCATGTCTGATGTGTCCAGTAGAGGTCGAAAGTAGGGCCGAAGGCAGTCCACATTGAACACTGGGTGCAGACCAAGGAATGGTGGAATATTGAGCTCGAAGGAATTATCCCCGACAGCCTTGGTGATGGTGTATGGCCCATATTGAAGTGGGTGAAGCTTGCGGTGGGGTCCAACAAGGCGCTCCTTCTGTAAATGTAGCCAAACTTTGTTGCCCACCTGGAAGTTGTGTTGCACCCAATGCTGATCATGTCACTACTTGTACTTAGCATTGGATCTATCCAATATGTCATGAACCTATTGGCAAATGTGTTGAATGCACTCGATGAAGTTGTTTGCCTTGGAAAATTCAAACTGGATATGCGCTGAATCAGCCTGAGTAGCTGCAAATGGCATGGCTATGTCAATGGGACATAGTGGCTGGAATCCCAAGCCCACCTGAAAGGGGTTGTGGTTGGTTGAGCTATGGAGGGCCCAATTATATCTGTGTTGTACATAGGGGAGGCTCTCATCCCATGTGTGTGGATTATTTCGGTTGTACATGCACAAAATGTGTACGATCATCTTGTTGACGACCTCTGTCTGGCCATCAGTCTGGGGATGGAAAGCTGTGGAATTTGTGAGCTTGGTGTCTAGCATTGACCATAGGATAGACCAGAATGTACTAAGGAACCTAGTGTCCTGGTTTGAGATTATAGACTGTGGGATCCCAAAGTGTACCCACACTCGTTCAAAGAAGAGTTTAGCAGTGGCTTCTGCTATGATATTCTTCTTGTAGGTCACCATTATGGCCATCTTTAAGAATCTATCAACGACCACAAACACACAGTCATTATTGTTCTTAGTAGAAGGAAGGCCTGACATGTAATCCATGGAGATGGATTCCCAAGGTCTACTAGGGGTAGGCAATGGAGTATAGAGGCCTTTCTTCTTGATGGATGGTTTGGCAATGGCGCAGGCAGTGTAGGATCAGATGTACTTCCCAATGTCCTATCGAAGGTTCGACCAATATAAATAATTCTACAGTACTACCACTGTTTTCTCGACCTCGAAATGCCCAGTGACCCGATTGTAGTGTGCTTCCCAAATCATCTTGGCACGCTCGCTTGCAGGAACACAAAGGTGTCCCATGTGACATAGTAGTACATCCTGGAGGTGAAATTTTGGAACTTGGTTTCCCTCCAAGAGCGTCTGGTATGTGTGGTTGAATTCTAGATCACTCTTGTAGAGAAGTAGCCAATCAGAAGTCTCATGCCCACAAGAGTTGAGCATAGTGGTTATCACCATGATCAGTCGTCAATTAAGGCAGTCTACAACATTATTGGTGCTTCCCTTCTTGTACTTAATGTTCAAATGGAACTGTTGTATATATGTGGACCACTTCTGATGGTGATCGTTCTGTAACTTCCCTTGTGTTTGCATGAACTATAGGGGTCAGTGGTCTGTGTGGATGATCGTTTCCTTCCCCAAAATGTAATGCTTCCATTGTCGGTAAGCCTGTACAGTGGAATACATCTCTTTGTCATAAGTGGGATATTTGTGGACTATGTCGGACAGTGTCTCACTGTGATATGCCACTGGATTCCCTTTTTGAGTAAGGACTGCCCCAATAGCATAGTCAAAGGTATCTGTCTCGATCTCAAATGGTTGCTGCAAGTCAGGTAATGTGAGCACTGGGGCACAGCAGAGGCGGTGTTTCAATTCTGCAAATGCCTTCTGTTGAGTTTCTAACCAAAATAATTTTGCTTTCACTCCTCCCTTGGTCACTTGAGTCAAGGGCCAAGTGATATGAGAGAATCCCAACACGAACTTGCGGTAGAAATTAGCAAGGCCCAGAAAGCTGCAAAGCTCTGTTAGAGTAATTGGGGCTGGGCAATCCTGAATGACTTGGATCTTGGTTGGATCCACATGTACCCCACACTCATCAATAATGTATCCCATATACTGGACTTGGGTCATGCCAAAAGTGCACTTGTCAAAATTGGCACACAACTTGTGCTGCTGTAATGTTTGGAGGACATGTCGGATGTGGTGGAGGTGCTCTTCCCAAGTCTGACTAAAGATCAGTATGTCATCCAAGTACACTACTACAAATGAGTTGGTGAATGGCCACAAGATGTTGTCCATCAGTCTCATGAAGGTTGTAGGAGCATTCGTCAACCCGAAAGGCATGACCAACCATTCGAAAAAGCCCTCCTTGGCTTTGAAGGAAGTCTTCCACACATCGGTCGGTTCGATCAATACCTGGTGATACCCAGAATTTAAGTTGATCTTACTAAAATATTTCACCCCTTTAAGCTGGTCCAAGAGGTCATCAATTCGTGGGATTGGGTACCTATTCTAGACAGTGATCTTGTTTAGCGACCACTAGTCAATACAGAGTCTCCAAGTCCCATCCTTCTGCTGTACCAACATGATCAGGATCCCATAGGGTGATGAACTTGGCCGGATGTGACCCTTCTGCAACAGCTCTTGAATTTTCCTCTTGATTTCATCATTCTCCAGAATAGAGCATCGATAGATCAGTCCATTGGGCAGTGGCGCACCTGGGGTCAGATCGATGGGGTGCTTGACTTGACAGTGGAGAGGCACCCCGGTGGGTGAGGTGAATATGTCCCAATACTCCTCCACGACCTTGTCCATTTGTTGTTGTTGTGTGGAGGGGCCCTCTCTGGAGGTTGCAGCCGCAATCTTCTTCTTTCCCTGAGGGCATATCATCAAGAAAACAAACTTCCCAGTTTTGGAAATGAGCTTATTGCATTATTTTGTAGTAACCAAAGCGATAGCAGAAATAGGTGGTACCTCTGGTATCCTGTACAAATTATTTCCCAACGTAATAATAACAACCCGAGGCCGGGACTTATACACAGCATGTCGCTTCCATAAGTATGGTTGACGTAATAATACATCACAAAAATCAAGAGGAGAAATATCGCATAATACCTCATTGGTGAAGGGTTTGATGCTGTAGGGAAGGCGACACTACTGGCTGACGCAGAGATCTCATCCTTGGTGAAGCCACCCGATGGTGTACAGATGCGGGTGTGCTATGGTCAGCAAACCCAACTACTTCATGATCTCTACTGAAGTCAGGTTCTTTTGGCTCCCACTGTCGACAATGAACTGTAGCGGGGAACCATTTACCCACATCTTGGAGTGGAAAAGATGCTCCTCCTCCTATGAATCTTTTGGTTCTTCCTTTTGGATCTTTGTGGTGGAAATGGTGGCGTTGGGCTCTGCATAGATAATATTCTTCCTTCTATCATTCCCCTTCTCAGGTTCTGATTCAGTGTCATAGTATGCATCTAATTTAGAAGCCTTTATCTCAGCCACCAGTGACTGCTTGGCCCTACACTCACTTGTGTTGTGAGTGGGGCTCTTATGGAACTCGCACTACTTTCCCGCTTCCTTCTTCGGCCTTGCAGTGTTGCTCTTTGCTTGTGGATTTGGAAATTTTTATTGAGTCTCCATGCCTTGGCTGTGTCGTTGGTTCTACAGTTTGGGGGCACCTTTCCCTTGCTTTTGATTCGCAGATCCAAAGTCTCGCTTTTTCTATATGATTTTCTTCTTAATTTTGGCAACATACCGATATGCCATGCCAAGCGAGGAGATGTCGAGGATCTCCATTTCCTCCTAACTGTATCTGTGCAGAAAAATGCGGTACTTTAGCACCAAATGTTTCTTTGAATATTTGATACCCAACTTGGTGCGCAGGGTATGGAATAGATTCGTCAGCTCATGCACATCTTGATCTCTTTGTTGCCGCAGCATAGTCCATTGTATGTACTTTTCCTCATAGCTCCCCATTGGATAATATTGTCCCTTTATGGCATCTCGGAAAGAATTCCAAGTGGGTATGGTCGAGAACAGAGAGGGTTCCTCCTCATCCTTTCTCTCACAGTAGGTTTCCCACCAGTCCTTGACATCGGGGGCAGATTTGAGTAGAGAAAAAGTAATATTTTCTCGGTTAGAAAAGTCATGAACCGAGAAATATCCTTCTAATAGATTCAATCATCTATCTACGATGTCTGCATCTATTCGACCATCAAATATGGGAATGTCGAAGTTTGCTTGTACCTTAAAAGGGGTTGCACCTCCAGAGTGGCTGCTAGATGCAGATGTGCCGCTAGTAGGAAGTCGTTGAAGGATCTAGGCGAAGTTATCCATCATCATGTTCCTTTGTTTTTCAAGGGCCTCCTTGAGCAACATTTTGATAGGATATTCTGTGCCCTCATCTTTCTTTTTGTCCCCCATGGGTGGTCATCGATATTTGTGAAGCTTATCTTGTAAAGGTTCAACCAGATCGAGCCCTAACTCTTTATACCTCGCCCTCGTTGGGCACATGCAAGGAAGGATTGAGAAAGAACAGATTGCTCTGATACCACTGATCCAGATTTATGCAAGAATGCAATAGAATACACAAATAACCATAGAAACAAATATGCAATGGAAATAACACTTCATTTCATTAATCAATAACTGAAACTTGTTTACATACAGAATGGAAATAAACTAGCTAGAGTGCTGGTAGCTTATCTCTGAGAAGAGATGTGGCACCTACATGCCTCTGAAATTTGTGTTACAATGAGGCTCAAAGGCCTATATATTATTGAGAAACAATGGAAACCCTACACATCCAAAAACCTAACCCTAGGAGGTGAAACGCCAGAATGTGGGCCCCATTGGGTAACTTGGTACATCAATTTCCCGCGGTCGTAACTTTAGCATACTATGTCCATTTGACGCGCATGATACATCGTTAGAAAGATCTATTTAAGGATTACATCCATAAATAGCAAACACTAAGTTTGGAATGGACTCATATTTTCTCGACCATTTGATGCCGAAAAAACGTCATTTAGGGAATCAAAACGGCTCCAGAAGTTTAGGACCCAGAAACTGCCAAAAATAGTAAATTGTGCTACAATTAAGGAAATTGGAAAACTGAAAGAAAAAATGGTGGGGGTCCAATAGGAATGGGTGGGTGGCCACCAATATCCTCCTAGATCACTTTGTATGAATACTAAGTGCATTATCCTTTTGTTTAGGAAAGTCTTTTGGATTACCCTTTCTTGATGTTTTAGAGGGTATTTCTTGATATTTAATCACTACCTAAAAGAAATGCATTTTTACTCCGAAATTGAATTCCTCCTATCCAACTCAAAGGTTGATAACACATGAACTTCATAATATCTACCATCTATCTCAAGTTGTTTCTTTGACTGATCTTTCTATGATAAAGAAAAGGCATTGTTTGGAATTCCTTTTCCAGCTACTTCCCTAAAGTAAACTTGAAACTTTGTTTTCCAAGAAACCTCCAATGGTGAGTAATAATAATGAAAACCAAGACAAATCATAATTATGTCTATCATGCAAGGAAGGTCAACTTAGTCTCTAGGATGCGTAGGGTATGGAACAGATTCGTCAGCTCATTAACATCTTGATCTCTTTGCTGCCGCAGCATAGTCCATTGTATGTACTTGTCCTCATAGCTCCCCACTGGATAATATTGTCCTTTTATGGAATCTTGAAAAGAATTCCAAGTGGGTACAGTCGATAACAGAGAGGGTTCCTCCTCGTCCTTTCTCTCACAGTAGGTTTCCCACCAATCCTTGACATGGGGGGCGACTTTGAGTAGAGAAAAAGTAATATTTTCCCGGTCAGAAAAGTCATGAACATAGAAATATCCTTCTAATATATTCAACCATCTATCTACGGTGTCGAAATCTATTCGGCCATCAAATATGGGAATGTCTAAGTTTACTTGTACCTTGAAAGGGGTTGCACCTCCAGAGTGGTTGCTAGATGCAGATGCACCGCCAGTGGGAAGTCGTTGAAGGATCTGGGCGAAGTTATCCATCATCGCGTTCCTTTGTTTTTCAAGGGCCTCCTCGAGCAACATTTTGATAGGATCTTCTGCGCCCTCGTCTTTCTTTTCGTCCCCCATGGGTGGCCATTGGGATTTGCGAGGCTGATCTTGCAAAGGTTCAACTAGATCGAGCCCTAACTCGTTATACCCCGCCCTCGTTGGGGACATGCAAAGAAGGATCGAGAAAGAGCAGATTGCTCTGATACCACTGATCTGGATTTATGCGGGAATGCAACAAAATACAAAAATAACCATAGAAACAAATAGGGAGCAGAAATAACACTTCATTTCATTAATCAATAACTGAAACTTGTTTACGTACAGAATGGAAATAAACTAGCTAGAGTGTTGGTAGCTTATCTCTGAGAAGAGATGTGGTGGCTACATGCCTCTGGACTCTGTGATACAATATGGCTCGAAGGCCTATATATTATTGAGAAACAATGGAAACCCTACACATCCAAAAACCTAACCCTAGGAGGTGAAACACCAGAATGTGGGCCCCGTTGGGTAACTTGGTACATCAATTTCCTGGGGTTGTAACTTTAGCATACTACCTCCATTTGACGCACATGATATATCGTTAGAAAGATCTATTTAAGGAATACATCCATAAACAACAAACATTCAGTCCAAAACGAACTCGTATTTCCCCGACCATTCGATGCCGAAAAAACGTCATTTAGGGCCTCAAAATGGCTCCGAAAGTTTAGGACCCGAAAAATGCCAAAAATAGTAAATTGTGCTACAATTAAGGAAACTGGAAAACTGAAAGAAACAATGGTGGGGGTCCAATAGGAATAGGTGGGTGGCCACCAATATCCTCCTGGATCACTTTGTATGCATACTAAGTGCATTATATTTTTGTTTAGGAAAGTCTTTTGGATTACCCTTTCTTGATGTTTTAGAGGGTATTTCTTGATATTTAATCACTACCTAAAAGAACTGCATTTTTACTCCGAAATTGAATTCCTCCTATCCAACTCAAAGGTTGCTAACACATGAACTTCATAATTTCTACCATCTATCTCAAGTTGTTTCTTTGACTGATCTTTTTATGATAAAGAAAAGGCGTTGTTTGGAATTCCTTTTCTGCTACTTCCCTAAAGTAAACCTGAAACTTTGTTTTCCAAGAAACCTCCAATGCTGAGTAATAATAATGACAACCAAGACAAATCATAATTGTGTCTATCATGCAAGGAAGTTCAACTTAGTCTTTAGGATAATACAAAAATAACACAACTACTACTTGTAATTTCACATATTGGTGTTTCTAGGGAATATCTACCCTATGACTTGGAGTAAAGGGTCACCAACATACTATAGGTGTGAGTTGTAGATAACTAGGGTTTAGAAAAATATAACAGAGAATAAGAGATAATAGGATATGTACCTTGTTTCAGATGGCTAATCCAAGCTATGACTCTTCCTCTCCAATGCTCCAAGCATTCTGATCTTCAACACTTGCAACAAAGATTTATATTTCCTCACAATATATTCTATTGTTATATCAAAGAGACATGAACATATATCAATTGCATTTGAAACAAATAACAACATAGATCATAACTCATAACAATAAAAGCATTGCATCAAGACAATAGTGGAAGGAAAACACTCTTTATTGATGAAGTTCAGGAAACATTACAAAACTCTTTATGAGACAAACTTCTTCTACACACCAAGACCTGAGTCCTCCTTTCTCCTCTCTCCAAGAGAATCCTCCAATATAACCTTGCTCTCAAAATTGAGTCCACTATCCTATACCCTTCCCCTGGTTTATACTTATTTGGGGAGAAGGACTTCGAGGCTTAGGATGGTTGGGGAAGTTGGGGAGGTTACCAAACTGAGCCCAACTTCCTCGACCTAATCATGTTTTAATTTTTAAACTCATCTTAATGAAATTTGCGGCTTTGTGTGGAGCAACTTGCGAGTGACTCGCGAGTTTCCTGAAGGAAAGTTGCGATTACAACTTCTTAGAGATAACTCGTGGGTTGCACATATGGTGACCCGCGAGTGACACACGAGTTTCTATAAGAGAACCTGTGAGTGCAAGGTGAGTTTATCTTCAACAAGGAGTCATACTGAAACAGTGAGTGTGTATCAAGGATCACATGCATCTATAATGTTAGGGTCACTTTAATCCATATGTCTTTTTGTGTATTGACCTATGTGGGGTCGTTTATCGAATAGAGAAGTTCCATTTCATGGCGTAACAATTGGGAACTTCCAAATATCCACTACTTGTAACTGTTGTTTTATTGTTTTGTCTACAAGAAATTGATAAGTTTTCTCAACCACAAATTCCTCTCCAACAATGTTGTTGGTTCCCCTTATACATGTACGCTAATCTCTGTAATCTTTTAGCATTGTTTCCATAACTAATATGTGATATAAGTTGTTTTAATCACCTATACTTGCCAATATATGATATCTCAACATTTTACTTGCTACAAGATGGACCTAAAATATAACCCCATGACTTTAAATTTGGAGATCAAGTTTGCATGCATGCCAAGTATAGAGAAAAAAAAGGATTATGAACACCAAAACACTATATGGATGAGGCTACATAATCACAAAAACCAATTATAGAAACAAAGGAAACTATGGTTTTTTTTTCAATATGCAAAGAAGATCGAGTTAAGGGAAGTCAACTTAGCTCTTATACTTTCCTCACATACTAACTTTGGACAAAGGGTCGAAATATAATTTTCAATATCAATTTTCATGTGTGAATATATCATTGAATAATATTTGAAGCTTTTTCATGGATGAATAAAGCATTGACTTAGTTTTACTGCTTTATATTATTGGCAAGAGTATCCACTCACAAAAGAGAGGTCGATATTAGGGGTAAGGGTTGTAAATCTACAAGGTGAAGGTTTCAAGGAACCATACAAAGGTATTTAGACCTTTATACTAGATACTTTATATCCCTCCAAACTTTTCTTTTGGGGAAAAATTTACATGATGTTTCCCAAAAGTACAACCTTCACCTATCCACAATATTTTCCAATATTATGGTTAAGCAGTAAAGAAGCCAAAATGGACCATTTTAAGTTGGGAGTACTCTATAAATGTGAAAACATACTTCTCTAGATGGAAATTTCCCTCTTGACAAGAGTCAATAGAAAATGAACTCTTCTTGTAGTTTTGTAGTGATATCAAGTGTTGAAGTTCATAGTTTCTCTAAAGTTTACAACTAGTGGCTAAGGAATTTTCCCTTAATTATTTCTATGGAAAACATTATACATTCAACATGGAAAATAATTGATTAGTTTCATACCATAATTTTATTTACCCTTTTAGAGCTCTAACAATAGTACAACTTACCTTACCCATAGTCACGAGGATGCAAGGTTGGCAAAGTGCATGTCGAGGCATCATACCTACACACATATAGAACAAAAAACATTATACCATGTATTGCACAATTAGCTAAATATATACAACATAAATTGGCAAAGAATTAACAAAAGATTCATTAAATAATCATAAGAGTAAAGAAATGCATATATCTTTTACTCACCCAATTCATTGGATTTACTGATATTTATTAGTTGCATTTATGTTACACATGAATACCCACAAAATTCATGATGGAATACCAAGTTTATATACAAAAAAATGATAAATAAATATTCAAACGAACATGTATCATACACTAAAAACACCAAATATGAATATATGTATGAGATTCTCTCTATTTCGAGAATAAAATATTCTCTACTAAATAAGGCCAACCACGTGAAGGTGGAAACTCATGTGGCCCCTCACCCCGCTTCACATCACTCTTAATTACTCATTCCCAATGTATGTTATTCAAAATAGATGAGTAATATGTGCAAATATGTGGTTTACATCTTAAAGAAACATTTAACAATCATTCGTTAACATATAGCATTCATTCATTCATAAGTAAAAAACACTTCATGCCATTACTTTATATTATCAAAAAACATTTATCATAATGCTATTACAATCACTTCTCTTTCAGTTTTGTTTTGACATATGCAACTATCAACTCATCGTATTCTTCAACTTCCATTTTAGTTCCTATGGACTCTGGTTGTCTTATTGTCTTCTTGGTCGTGCAATCATGACAACGTGTAAGATTATACAAAGGTGGGATTTGCTGCAATATGAAGAAATGTTAGATTGATATGTTTTGTTATAATTATTACAATTATTCCATTAATAAAATTAAAATTAGATTGTTTCTCTTACCTAATGGAGCCACATCATGTTCATCTTCTTGTCTAGTCTCATTTTCTACACATTGATCCTCTACATGATCTATAGTTGAAACATGAAAGGTTACAATTAATACACTATTTGCAATGAATTTTTTTTAATTACAATCCATACTACATTTATTATAGCACATGAATACATCAAGTATTGGGATGCACACCATGACCTTCATTGGGTTGTTCTCCATTTTCACCAAGTTGTGTTCCACTGTTAGGGGAATTATTTGTATCATTGCTTGCTTGCTTAAAGAAAACAAACTCATACATGTTATGGACAAAATTAAAAATGATTAGATTACACAAGTAATCAATCTTAAATCAACTTCATTTATTTTATTTACCTGTGCGTTCAATGGATCACTAGAAGATTGTGTTTTCCTAGTTAACATTTTTCAGCATCCAGCCACAGCTCAAAAGCCATGCTGGAAGCCAATATTGAATTATTTCTCTATGGGGAATCACTTGAACTAGTTGGCCTACAATTTTGCATAATATCATGAATTTAGCTTTTATTGTGCAATAAAACCAAAATTATTTGCAATTTATTATTTGGATGCAATATTTGATTTATTGATACTTATAATTCGTGTGTCTAGTTTCGAATAACCACCAATTGCCCATGTTTTTCTTTCCTTTCCTTTGTAGCCTTCGATGTGTCTTGAAAGCTATGAAAAGTTTGAAATACACTGAGATGTTGCAAATTTGATGTAAAAATAAAGAGTAATAAACATATAATTACATTGTTGAAAGTACTGCATACGTTCACATTCCTAGTGGTGCCTTTCCTTCTTTTCTTAAAGCCTTCTTCTTTCCATTATCCACCAAGTCCTTCCACTCCCTCTCTGGAATCATTGGAGTATGCTCACACCTAGATTTATTTTTTAGATGAACCCTATATTGGTCACTCACACACTTGATATATTGTTCAACTTTCTTGAGGACCTCAATTCAATTGAAAGTCTTACCGTCAAACAACCCAACTAAGTAGTTAATGAGATCATCTTTTAAATTTTGAATTTGACCATTCCACCTTGTGTGTATGGTGACCCTAAATATACCCAATGTAATATTATTTAAATGTTTATAAAAAACATTGTTTCCTACAAAAAGATCATGCGAACATAAGTTAAAAAAGAATGATGTATAAGTAAATTTCGAATAGATTATATATAATAATTAAAACATTTTTAAATACATGGGACCTTCTCTATCTTTATATAAATGAGGTTCTCATCAACCAAAAATTTAGCATGTAGTGTTCTCATCCTTGTGAGATGGGAGTATCTAGGAAATGTTGCTTCAACACTAGCAAAAATAGTTTCTTCATCGACCCTATGAACATGTTCTACCATGCTCTAGCTTCTAGAGAGTGCGCTCACATATATACTGGAGGGTGTCATGCTACGACTTGTCGATTTTTCAGTCGGCAATAAAGGCATGCGAGATGCAGGTGGGGTCGGATGCTCATGTGATGACTCTCCAAGAGCATCTCTAGTACCAACACCGACTTGACCATGTTTATGTGGATGCAAAAAGTCCTGTAAAAAACAAACCATATTTTAGTTCATGACATATACGAGTAGAAATTAAAAAAATCCTAAATTAATTTATCTTTTAATTAGATATCCTGTAAATTATAGTCAAGGCATGAGTTCTCATGATCAAACAATTAGCCTTTGCTCTAATCTCATCCATTTGTGGACTCTATGAATATCACACAAAGGATTTTAGCCTTGAATTTTTTAATGGTCACATATATCATATGAAATGGGTCCTCGTAATTTTGAATGGTTTTATCACACAATAGGTCATCCATGTCATGATCTATGGATTGCTTTATTGTTGGAGACTTCCCTCAATCACCTTGGGACAAAAATATAGAAAACATTACTGAAATGAAGCCAATAGATTGAGAAAAAAACCTAATAATAAAAAATATTGCTCATATTTAATTTGTACAATTACAATGAGGTATACTTGCTACATAGAGGGCCATCCACATCACCATCTCTATCCTAGTGATCTATTTCCTAAGACTTCCCCCAATCACCCTACGAAAAAAATATAGAAAACATTATTGAAATGAAACCAATAGACTGGTGAAAAAAACATAATAATAAACATGTTGCTCATATTTAATTTGTACAATTACAATGAGGTATACTTATTGCTTATAGGGGCCATCCACATCATGATCTATAGCCCAATGATCTACTAGTGGAGACTTCCCCCAATCAACCTATGACAAAAATATAGAAAACATTACCGAAATGAAATCAATAGACTAATGAAAGAAAACATAATAATTAAACATATAGTAGAACGTATTGCTCATATTTATGTACAAATACATTGAATTTTACCCGAGGTGTCGTAGTATAGGGTGGTGTCCTTCTTTGATCACCCAGCATCATAAGAACCATATTGAAGTATTAAAATGTTTGCTTAAAATACAATATGAGTGAGACTTTAGAGTGAATGATAAAAATAAAATATCAAAGTAATTAATAATTAAAAAAACTTGATGCTAAAACATATTGTTAATCATATTTATGTGCAATTACACTGTTGATTACCTAAGGCATGATATTTTTTAGTGAATGATAGACATAAGAAATTTGAGTCATTAATTACAGGTTGGGTAAAATTTTTTATGCACCACGAATCTAGTAACAATGTTTATATCTATTCGATTCAAATTGTAATTAATTGACAACTCTTCCCCTGCAACTATAGATCTTATGGAGCATGTGAATACATGGTTTCCTTCCTTCCCCTCAAATATGAAATTGGGTTTCTTATTTGTTGATATAGGTCATGTATTGTTTATAAAACCTGCAATATTCCGTGTTGCTTTTGGCCTTCAGTCAATATGCATAGCTTCTCCTTTATTTTGATCCTTATCTTTTAGTTGTAAATAATTTGTATACACTCCGCATTTGCACATACTTTGTGTATATTGCATCAGCCTCATCCAATAATTGTAACTGTAATAGTGTCTACTCCATTAATTTAGTACATCTGTCATAACAAACATTTATGTCATCCATGCAAAATAACCCCAAACCAAATAATGGTGATGGTGCAATAATGATATATCCTCTCTTTTAGACAAAAATCCATGTTTACTAGAGGAATATCATTGGGATCCCAATTTGTTACTAAATTTTTTAACCTCAAGGGAACCTTGATGTCTCCTATGGTCTCATCATCATAAGAACATGAACCCCCTTCAATGAAAAAAAATTCCATGCGTGTATGGAATTTTCTTCTGATATTTTTACCTCAAGTTCATATCCCTTTATTAGAACTACTATATGTATCACTTTCCTCTAGTCTTCCTGAACTTCCCTTTCTCGAGGAAGACAGATCTGACAAATACCTATTTGGTTGTACCTTGACTCCATCAAATGAGAGGAATAGTTAGCGAAAATTCCTTGAAAGCTACAACATAAGGAATCACAATTTTGAAATGCATTGATACAGATAATAAGTATGTCATCTTATGTTGTCTCCTTTATTGTATGTCTACTTGAAATTAAAAAAAAAAATACTGAGAAATATAGGACTATAACAGAAGAACACTAATGAATGTGCAAGGCATAATTTGGAGGCACATTCCACAAAGGTTTTGTTCATTAGGATGCAATGGAAAAAGTAATGAACAATATTTTGTTCATTATAAGATGAGATTTTCTTCACGTTTTTACTTCTTTGAGATTCCTCAAGCCCATATTCGCAACAATTCCCATGCAAAAGGAAAAAAAGAGAGGAGAGGATACTGAATGAATTTGATGGTTTCCCTCTTTCCTTGAAATGAGTATCATGGAGAAAATATGTTTCCATCCAAAAATTTGGGTTTTTTGAGAGAAGTTGCATGATAAGAACACCAAAGTCTAAATGAAACACAAACTTGTTGAGATCAAGTGCATTGACTACAAAGATTTGAACAAGGTGAGCATCAAGAACATAAAGCTTTTCCACAGGATTAATGGATTGTTAGATTGAATATAACAAGCTAAGATATTCACAAAGATGGATCTCAAATCAATTTATCACCAAATGAGGGTGAAATAAGAAGATACTTGGAAGCCAACATCCAAGACAAGGCATGGTTTATATGAATGGTTAAAAATATTTTTTAATTAAGTAATGCACTTGAAAATTTTATGTGTTTGATGAATTATGTGCTAGGTCTATTTTTAGATTATGTTGTAATTGTATATTTGGAATATCAACATATTGATATTCATTGCTACTTGGAAAGAGATCATATCACATCAATATTTTTTAATTTAATTTTTAATATTTAATATAATTTTGGGTCATTTTGATTAATATAAGGCCTAATATCATTAATAATATTTTTGATATTTTAATTTATAGGGACTAAGATATTAATTTTATTTTTTATATTTAATATTTTTTTTTGTCATTTGGCCTAATATGGGGGATGAGGCATTAATTTTATTTTCAATATTTAATATAATTTTGGGTTGCTTGACCAACATTCATGTTTAGGGTATGTAAATATAATTATTAAAAATTTCCGCCTACACTTAATTTTATCATTAAATATTACCATGTAATATTACAGTGCCTAGTAACACTTACACCTTTTTTCAAATTTAAAGGATTTTCATTGTCTTACTCATTATGACAAGGATTTTTTCAAGGCCCCTTTTATGTTGAAATTTCTTCTAATATACCTATTCACATTGGCTTAGAAGAACATACAACTTTGTTTCTGGCTCAAACGACCTTGTATTAACCATGATAAATCCATTAGCATGTTCAATAATAGTTCTATCAAGATCATGTTGATTCAATCGTAGCTTGTACCATTTTAAAACGAACATAACTAATTTGAAGGATTTAAAATCACACTCAATAATATCATCCAAACACCTATAGTATCAATTTTTTAAGACTTTTGGATGGCTATCAGTTCTACAAGAAACATTAGTCACCTCAAAGATTGCAATTATCCCATAATTAGATGTTTTTTTCCTTTCATCTAACTTTTTGATGCGAAATTTACGATTGTTGCACCACATATCCTTATGGTGTTTCACCTGCAAAATGCCAGACACGTAAATATTACATCATCAATTGATAATTAACATATTTATTCTTGAAAAGTATGCAACGAACAAAACATTAACTTGTAAATCAATATAATTGAAAATAATTAAATAGTATGGGTGATTAATATGTTTTCTTGTTTATCTTTTAAATCATATGCTAAATCAATTTCACTTTGTGCAAAGATTTGTATCTCCATTTCCATGAGATTCTTTAATCAATGTAGCCACACCTTCCCATGATATTGCATGATTATATTGTACACATCATTCAATACATACTTTCATCCAATCAAGATTGTTTGCGACATATAAATGTAGTGCATCCCACCCTTGACCAGTTGTATGAAGATAAAATTACAGTTCACAAATGTATAATTAGTTACCATAATATACCTTTATAATTGATGCATCATCTAATAATTTTGTAATCTAATAATTCCACCATCAAATAGTTACCTTTCATTTTCCTTGATCTACATTTACCTATCAGGTACTCCCCTTTGAATTTGTTAATGGATTTGGGATCCCAAATGCGATCTAAATCCATATTTGACACTAATTTAGGATGATATTGACTAATATACACTATGCTCTGGTATACCATATATCCCTCTAGTACATAACCCTTGGGCCATGCTCTTTGTCTAACCAAATCTTTCAAAATTTTCATGTGTAACCATATGACTGTTGGCGTAATAAATAAGGAGATTATCAAGTCAAAAGGGAAAGATAATGATTATTAGAATATCTTCTAAAACCATAAAAAAAAACAAGGTCTATTTTCCCGACCGTCTATAATACGACAAAAATTATACGTGTGTAAGAAATCTAACGATCTTCAGGATCAAATTGCAAAAATATTAAAATAAATTCAAATTCACTAGTTAATATCTGATGATACATCCAATTTTTTGGGTATAGTCGGAGTATGTTTTTGAATTTTGTGTTCAAATTTAGTTGTGTAAGGTCTTCATGTTCATAACAATCTTGGTTATTTCTTTCAAATTCTCATCACATTCCCTTACCACTACTTCAACACTGATGAAAAAAACATCCAAACCACAGTTGATTTGATGAGAGAAGCGTCCAATCTGATCCAATCACCAATCTAACACCGACCCATGACAAACCAGTTGTTGAACTACAAAAATCATACCTTCCATTTGGTCACGCATCCACCCCATATGGTAGTGAAAATCATATGCTTTCTTGGGAATCACTAACTTGCTCAATGAAATCCTCAATCCATTTTTCTATGTCCATAATCACAATGTCACTCCAATTCCTGTAAATCTTGTCGATACCGGTGCAATGCCTACCACTGAAGGTAAGGCACAACAAATTCAAGAAGGAACTCCCTCTAGAAGAAACAAAATTCACAACCCAACAAGAGTTTGCACCTAGAAAAGTGGAATTACTAACATACCAACTAAAGGAAAATAAAAACACTTCCTCACTACCACTGAACCAATCCAAAGGAAAAAAAATTGTCCACAAACTTAGAGGATAGAATCCACAAACCAAAATCACCAATTGAATCTTCCAAAATGCCACTATCCCAAACTTTCCAAACAAAGGAGAGAGTTGATCCATTGCAACGGAGAATTACCTAAAGAAGAGAGTATTAACATATGACAGTCACAACATAAGAACACATATCTCCTCGACCTAAGGGGAAGGAAGAGGGGTTCCCAACATTCCAATGGCACGATCCTAAATTTGAGGTTTAAAATGGGCCTAATAAGAAAATGAGCCATCATATAAGAAAATAATCCAACCATAATTTCTTGATGAGTTGGAATTCAAGAACCAATATAATTTCAATAAAATGAGTCAACCATAATTGTTGACTCTACATATTTGTCATAAAAAAAACTATTTTTTGTTTCTATTTTCAACATATCTCCTTGTGTTTTTATTTCGAGTGGGAGCACTCGTTGGATGCGGAATTAAATTATGCATCCAACTAGTACCCACATTGCATACTTTTGACGGACCTTGCTTACCCAAAAACAAGAAATACCTGAAAAAACGTGATGATTACCATGTATGCAGTGTGGGTAGTCGTTGGATGTGAAATTTAATTCTTTTGCATCCAACAAGTGCTCCCGCTCTAAATTTGAGTAAAAACACAAGGAGATATGTTGAAAATAGGAACCAAAAAATTGTTTTTTCTTTATTCCTCCAAAATTAATAAATAATATTCTAACCATTATTTTATTATTTTCCTTAGGAGGTCCATTTTAGTCCTCAAATTTACTCTGATGGAAGCTTCAAAAGAAACAAACAGGGAAACAATTCCCACAAGTTACAAAACATTGAACATTCATAGAACTCCAACTCTCATCACAGACAAGGAGAGAACACTCTTTACCTCCAAAAAATGGAGTTATCTAATCAAAAGTACCTCCACACCAATTGTCATTAATATATGTTGTGAAAAAAGATTGCACAAGAGTGAATCCTTCCCACTTGGTGAGGGGAAAATACTTGTAGGTTGTAACAAGGCTTCTATATTAAGTGCCCCTTTGTGGTGGGGGAGTGATCTAAGTGATCTTGCAAGGGGTTGTTAGTGAAATAAAACAAAAACTAAGAAAATAAAAACTAAAACTAAACAAAAAGAAAAGGGGTAGGAATGCAAACTCCCACAACCAATAGATGCCAAACCACTTCTTGTATCTCCTAATGGTAAATCATGTACAACACCTTGGAGATGTGAGCTCCAAGTGGAGAAAAAAAATCCCTCTGAGGGAGTTCTACTTATTCCGCACTACATTTCAAGTGGCTTGAAGAAAAAATGAGAAGAACACTTTCCTCTTGGAGGAAGGTGGCAAAGGAAATTGGTGAATGGTAAAAAAGAGGGAAGAGGTGAGTTATGAGGGAGCTCTATCACAATTCCAGTAGCATAACCTTGCCCTGATTTCTTCTTACAATAAGCATGCCCATGGATTTCTTTTATAGGCCAAGAGGTGGCAAAGAATAACAAGATCCTAACGTGAACCCAATGATCCATGATCTAGCTCCAAAGTACCCAAAAGAGGGGTCATTCAATGAGACAAAGTGCATGAAGAGCCAAAATTCGAATTCTTGGAGGTAATGGAGATTTCACGAGTTCTTAATGCATTGTTTGTGGGTGGGATCCCACCATTTGTGTCAGTCATGTGAACCTACAAGGAAAACCCACGCTGGTCATGTGGTTATGAACTGACAATATGCATTATAGCGAATATAAACAAACAATTAGACATGTGGTCTTGTATTTTGACTACTTTTGGGCATATTTGGACTCATACGACTTCTTGTATATTATGAGGACATATTTGGTGGGTTGCATACTATATGTGGATGACGCTTTACTGTGTAAATTGAAAAAATGTCCGATGTGTGTGAGCTTTAAGTGTTAATAGATTGCCCTTATTGTATGAGGTTCAGAGGGTATTGTAGGGCTGAAAATGCATCATTTTTTATTTTGTATTCTCTCTATTGTTCTTGAAATCATTTGAAACATAGGTGGATGAAAGCAATAACCAAGAGTGTTGTTTTTATACTAATGAGGAAAGCATTCCCATCAGGGATGATTTTAGGGAACCATACTTATTTAAAAGTGTATAAATGTTGGTGAATCTTACCAATTCCTAAAACACCAACTATACATTGTTTGGCAATATTTTTCAAAAAATATTTTAATTTCCAAGGATTTGATATCGTTTATATAATAATTTGGCAATTTTTAGGGTAAAAAAATTTTACCCCATCAAAATTGGGCAAAACAGGGCTTCAAAAAATGCAAAATGGTGAATCTTTTTTTGGAGAAAAACCCCTAAAAATAGCCCATGGGATAAATTTCTCCCCTAAAATTATCCTTGATTCCCATGGCCGTGAGCATTGTTAGAAGGGATACAAAATGAAGAGACCGAGGATTCAAATCATAAACTATTGGGACATGGATTAAGGAGGATTCACACCATGTGAGGATAGATGAACCTAGAATGGATGCCATTGGTGCTGAAGGATTGTAAATGTTGAAAATCAAAAGAAACCCATGGGGTTGGAGGACCGAAATACTCGTGAAGTCACTAGAGGGGAGACTTCATTGTACTATAGGTGCCACTACCATGATTTTCAAACATGAACATTGCTACCTTCAAAATGTATGACTTCCCCCGATGTAATATATGTGTTGAAGTCAAGAATACGGGAGACCACCTCATTAGGGAGCACTAAGGAATCTCCCTATGTAGTTCAAGGTGGTATCTTATATTAACTGAAATGGATCCCAAGGTACCACTATATATACTTAAACTCTTAGAGTATGAGGATTTGATGTTGATGAGAATTGAAGAGCTTGATAAGATAAGGGTCTTATCTTATGAACCAAGATCATTTGTAACCAACTGTGATATTGGAAGAACTGACACAAGACTGGATGATAAGCATGGGACTGATAACTTCCTTTGATCGAAATAAACTGTGGGAGTACATGAAAACAACATGATTCAAAATATAGGGACAAAGTTTAATAGAGGGAGACAAATTGTAGATGAAGAGCTTTGTTGGAGGCACAATACTAAGCGAATGGTGACCGAAAAAACTAACAATTCTAGGAATAGGGATACTCGACTACATTAATCAAATGTGACTATGGGGTTGATTCCAGAAGAATTGAGGGGTTCCCACGATTTTGATTGTATTGGGGAAGTATTTGCACATAAAGAATAATTGCCAGGGTCCCCATAGTTTTGGGTGTGTCGAGGGACCAATTTAATGATGGGTGGGACTCCCATGGTTTTTGGTGAGTTGGGGAATCAATTTGATGATGGGTGGAGTTCTCATGATTTTGACTGTGTCGAGGAATTATTTCCAAGATGATGTGAGGGTTATTTTTCAAACGTGATGACGGGTTCCCCATGAATCAATGGCGTGTAAAGTGTTCATGCGGAAATAACTAGATGGAATTGGTTGCTTCAGAGGGAGGGGGTGGGCCATTATTGTCTTCATGGAGGTGATTGTGCCGAGAGGAGCTCTACAGCCCAGTATGAGGGAGATCTTGTAACATTTGTGGATGAAACATTTGTCCATATTATGTCAGCCAAAATAATATTACCAAATATGAGGGAGATGTTGTAACGTTTGTCTATATTATGTCGTCTATTAATATGAGTTTGTCTAATCTTGTATGGATAAGATCTTGTAACGTTTCTCTAATCATAATTTGTAACTTTTGTAATAAAAGGAGGGATTTTAAGTTCACCATTACTCGTTTAGTTAATTCATCAAGGTTTTGATGTGTTAGGAGTCTGGGCATGTCTTATAACTGTTCCTCGGAGCTTTCTTTTTCTCAACAAGAAATAATGTAGGATTTAGCCGTGGGTTTGACACGCCAGGATATTAAGAGGGTTTTCATGCCTCGAAAGGAGGCTAGAATTACCACATAATGTCTAAGAACTCCCAAAGATAAGTCATCTGAGGCTCAGTTTCTTTCAACTCATACAGGTCAGAATTCTCCTGAAACTAATTGCTTTCTTTTACTTGAAGGAACTAAATAATTGAATAATTATTAGTTTAATACAATATTGTTGCAAATTTAGCAAATTGTTTGATAATCATTTCAATCTTCATGTTATACTGAATCTTACATTCTGAGAGTCCATGTAGATTCAATGCAGAAGCAAGATTGGTGCCACACAGATTTTCCTGAGGTGGAAGCTTTGGCTTTAGTGTTTGCCGCAGATCAATATTGTCTTCCATGCTTTTTATAGACCATGCCAAAACTGAAGGTTCTCATAATATATAATAACAGCTCAAAGCGTGCAATGCTTCAAGGGCTGCAAAGTTTTTCTTCAAATATTCAGATTAAGTCTCTGCTACTTGAGAAGTTGATTGTAAATCTTTTTTTTGAATATTGTAGAACATGGGAGAGCTTGGAAAAGCTGTATTTATGCCTATGTGAGGGATCAAGAAATATGAATCTATTGGAAGGGGTACATCTTTTGCAATTTCCAAATATTGTATCCATTAATCTTGATCACTGTAGTGATTTGGAATAATTGTCAAGGGAAATATGCAATTTCACTTCCCTCCAGAGGTTGTCTGTCATGAATTGCCATCTTATCCAAAAATTACCCGATGACTTGGGAAGGTTAAGGTCCCTCATGATGTTGAGGCTTTCTGCATGTCCAAGCTTGGCAATGCTTCCACCTTCTAAATGCAAACTTGAGCAACTAGAATTTTGATATTTCACTGTGCAAGTCTTTGAAGGACTTTCCCATAGAATTTGGTCAGCTATCAAACTTAAATATGTTGGACATGAAGGAGTGCTATGGTATGAAGAATATGCATAAAGCATTCACAAAACTAAGATCTTTAAGACATGTGGTCTATGACAAAAACATGGAAAGACAGTTGTAATACCCCCATGACATTACTTTTATTTTTCATGTTTTGAAAAAATATTATTTGTATTATGTAATGAGTTATAAAACTCAAAGACTGAAATAACATTTACACAAACAAACATTTTATTTATTTATTAATAAAGAAAATGACACTTGGAGAACTCAACTACATGAGGGGATACCAACCATGGCACCAAAGAACATGTGTAAGCAAGCTAGATTGATTGATACCAATCAAATCCAATCCAAAACTCAACAACCAGACAAGATCCTAAATCATAGGGATTTAGAGATCTGATTGGAGATTTGATTGGGATGGCATAAGACCTGGGCAAAAGCTATATATATGAGTGCACTGGAATAGCACGGGACGTTGTGTTGTGCATGGAGAAACCTTGCTATGAATGCATGTGTTGAGTGTTTCTCCCGTTTCATAAGTCCATCGCTTAGCTTGTTATGGACTCTGAGAGAGAGTGCCGCGTGGAAGCTTTCTTGTTGTAGCTTGTTACGGACTCGAGGATTGAGTGTCGCGAGGAAGTTACTTGATGTTCTGGTTCATGGTTGGTGATCCAGCTCGGGGGTGGAGCGGAGCAAACCGTTGAGTTGCTGCCTCCTATGGTTGGGAGGAGTTGATTCTCCAAGTGTGTTTTCCCTGGATTCAAGTAAGTAGATCTGATTTAGTTTCTCATATATTTCGGCTTGACTTATGGTTATTTGGATGATCAATAAAATATCTCGACAGTCCAAAAAAACCCTTTGTTTGTGTTTCTTTTGACTAATTAAAATCTTTCCTGATGTATTGTTTATGCTGGGGATGTTACAAATGGTATCAGAGCCCAGGTTCGAACACTTGGCCCTAAGGGCTCTTCACATGTGTTCCGAATCTATGAGATTTTTTATGAGTTTTTGGGTATATCATGATGACGAATTATTGAACTAGATTGTTTTACAAAAATTGATAATTACAACTGAATTCAAACTCTGCATATGACTCGTTGTCTGCGATTTACCCTTGGTTGACTTCATTTTAATACATCTATGTGACTGCAATTCACATATGTATCTCAGCATTTTCCTTGTTTCTGATTGCTTTCACTGTCAACAGTATAACCCAAATTTTGATGTAGAAAGTATCTCTTCCTTTCTCGTTTTGTATTGTGGGCTTGATAATGGCCATTGGCCTGTTTCTGTTTCTGGTGGCCTTGCTAGGCCGATAATATTATATAACAGAGTTGGGCTGTTTTATCTTATTTTAAATTACGTGTATTTTTGGGGATTTATGTTAGCTTCGTATTTTGGAGTCCGATCTGGCATGATCACCGTTTATGTCGCCATGTAGTCTTCACAGCCATGAATTTGTAACGTTGCTTATGGGGATTGAGTATTCCTGGTGAAAAATTTAAGCGTCATGTTGCAGAGGATTTGATTTAATTGGTTTTTATCAGATAGATAGTCGTTGTGTATTTATGGAGTTCTGTTAATGGGGAAGATTGGATCCAATATGAAGAATAGGGAAAAACGGTATGATTACAGGAGCATGAAGCCGGATAAACGCAGACGATCGCCGGGCGTTTTTTTTGTTTTGCTTCCTGTAATAGATCTTTCTTTGGGGTACTTTAATTTTTTTTAAATCTATTGATTCTTGTCTTCATTTAATTTCATCTGGAAGTATTTTTGGGGGGGTTTAGATTGTCTATTGCAATGGATATCGTCTTAGCATAAGATACTTGTATGTGGGTTCTTGTCTTCATCGAATTCTGCCTGAGTAGAACAGGCCATGAGTATTGATTTTGTTTGGAATTCGATCCTCGTTTGACTGCGTTTGGGTCTTATATAGACCTAGAAATCGATCCTCCATATCACCAGCGATCTTATTTAGATCTGGAAATGTTGCGCCTTGCCAGCGATTGGTATAGATCTAGATTTGATGTAAACTGTCTTTCTGAAATCTAGTCAGTTGTAAAACGCCGAGGGTTCTTCCTCACTTATGGTGATAACAAATTGAGTTGTAAATATTCTTTCTCCTTTTTTTTTTGTTAAACTGAGTGTTCTGCACTTTTTATTTAAATATTGCTTTACCTTTACTATAAACAATGAAAGCGACCTCTCCGGAGAAGACAACCATAATTTTATTATGAGTAATAATTGTGGATACAGGACGGTTTCTTTATATTTATATATGTATATACATCTCGTTTACCGTATATTTTGTTTACCCTCTAGATAGAAGAGAAATTTTCCCTATAGATTTCTGCATACGATTTATCATGGAAAACAGTTTTTCAATTAATCATGAGTTTGATCTAAATCGTAGATCTATCCTAGTATGGATTCCTGCATGCGATTTACCATGTATGTATTTGTTTTAATCATATATTTATCATAGTATACAATTGTTGTATGCGATGCGATCCACCCTTGAAACACTTTGTATATAATCTGTTGTTGATATTTTTTTTTCCTTTAAAAAAAAAAAAAAAAATCTTCTCTGGTATGCGTGTAATTCTGGTATGTGTTGTTAGTTTGGGGAGCATGGAGTTCAATCCCTCCGTAAGATTTTGAGCAGGAGCTCAATCCATTGACCCTCGGTATGCCTCTGCAATTTTGTAATGACAAATATGGGAGGTTACTGGCCTATGTATGCCTCTCCGATTTTGTAAAAGCATATCCGGGTGGTTGTTGTGCTCTGTATGCGTCCTTGATGATCAGGTAGAAACTCTGTGAACATTTTACATGTCTGCGAAAGTACTGGTATGGATTTTCAACTTGTTTGGCTTTTATAGATTGGGAGAAACTCGGCAAACGTTATATCCAACATCTATGTTTTTTTTTTTAAACCTAGATCCACATTGTTTTGGGTATGCGTTTTGGATCTGGAGCCAATGTCTGCATTTATTTTATAAATTATAGATCAGGAATACGACTTCCGTAGTCTGTGTTTTGGATCTGGAGCTAATTCCTGCTTTTTATTTTATAACTTCTAGATCTGGAATACGACTTCCTTTATCTGTGTATTTTATCCGGAGGGTTTGATCTAGATCTCTGATGTTTCTTTCTGCATTTTGCTAGACCTCAGATTGACGCTTTCACTGTCTGCGCTCTGTTAGATCTGAATTATAGTTTATGGCTTCCTGCATTTTACTTCTTAAATTTTGTGTATTGGTTTTTAATCCTCAGAAACATGTGTTTCAATCCTCCGGCATTGTGTTTTAGGAATGCGATCTGAATTTAATCTATTTTTTTGAGTTGTTCTAGTTTACCAGCAGCGATTTCTCTGTTAAACTAATTTTGGCATTTTATTTTTTTCCAAGATCTCGATCTGCGATAGCCGGTTTTTTTTGTTAGATTCCTCCATTTTCCACCGTGGCTTTTATTCAAGATCTGAAAATTTGAGTCTTGTTTGCATTTTGAGATACTAAGAGACTGTGATGGATTTGGTTTGTCTGAGTTTTCTTTCATTTCTGGAGTAGTGATAAGATCTGAACAAGAATTGTTGGCTGCTTTTGATCTGAAGGGGGAACAATTTCCTATCTGCGTTTGCTGTGAAGAAACTCGTGTTTGCATAGCGGTTCCTGTCTGTGTTTTAGATATGAGGTGATGGTTTCCTACATTGGATCTATTCTCTGTTCGATTCATTTTGGGATCTAGAGATGTTACTTGTGATTTGTAAAAAAAAAAACATGCCTGCATTTTTATCAAGGTCTGGAATAATCCTCACATAACTGTGTTTCCATTAAAGATCAGGTGTGTTATTTATGCTTTCCTTTTCTTAAAGATATGAAATAATCCTTTCATGGCTGCATTTTCTTCAAAGGTAAGAAGTATTTCTTATACCTGTGTTTATATTAAAGATCTGAAATAATCCTTTCATGGCTGCATTTTCTTCAAAGGTATGAAGTATTTGTTATACCTGTGTTTATATTAAAGATCTGAAATAATCCTTTCATGGCTGCATTTTCTTCAAAGGTATGAAGTGTTTGTTATACCTGTGTTTATATTAAAGATCTGAAATAATCCTTTCATGGTTGTGTTTTCTTCAAAGGTATGAAGTATTTGTTATGCCTGTGTTATATTAAAGATTTGAAAAAACCCTTTCATGGCTGTGTTTTCTTCAAAGGTATGAAGTATTTGTTATACTTGTGTTTATATTAAATATCTGAAATAATCCTTTCATGGCTGCGTTTTTTTCAAAGGTATAAAGTATTTGTTTATGTATGTGTATAACTTAAAGTTCAGAAATAATCCTTTCATGGCTGCGTTTTTCAAAGGTATGAAGTATTTGTTTATGCCTGTGTATAACTTAAAGATCTGAAATAATCCTTTCATGGCTGCGTTTTATTCAAAGGTATGAATTATTTGTTTATGCCTGTGTATAACTTAAATATCTGAAATAATCATTTCATGGATGCGTTTTCTTCAAAGGTTTGAAGTATTTTTTTTATGTCTATGTATAACTTAAAAATCTGAAATAATCATTTCATGGCCACGTTTTATTCAAAGGTCTGAATTATTTCTTTATTCCCGAGTATATCTTAAGGATCTAGAATAATCCTTTCTTGGTTGCATTGTTCTTCAAAGGTTTGGAATATTGTTTATGCCTTCTTTCTCTTAAATATCTGAAATAAATATTCATCGCCTATGTTTTCATTAAATATTTGGAGTATGTGATTATGCGTGTGTTTCTTGAAAGTTTTGGAATAAATTTCCCTTCCTGTGTTCTAGAGAAATCTGCAATTGACATTCCATACCAACGTTTGTTGAAGACCTGGAAATACAATCGGATCCATAGTCTGCATTTTAGTGGTGGAATGCATCCTAGTATATTACATATGAATTCCTATATCAACAAGGGGTTTGCATACAATTTCCTATATATAGATNACATAGCACTCTATTGAAATAGTGAATTGAGAAAAAATTATGGAAATGTATTTCAATTATTTTGTAAATTCAAAACTATGATTCTTAATAAGATGAGCAACACACATGTTGTTGCTCTAAAAAGTAATATATGCTATATGTATTGTTAAAAGTGTTATATATTGTATCTAGGAGGGGATGCAACTATACATTAGTATATTTGAATGAGAAAATACTTTAAATATTTTTGAAGAAAGGCATTTTGTGTGTTGTAATTATTTATGGGGAGGGTTGTATTTATATGCCTTTGTATTTTGAAGAAATACAATTGAGGCTTAGTATATTTGGGTTGCAAGGCTTAAATTGGGTTGTTAGATAATTGAAAAATGTATTATATAAGTGACATATATATTTAAGCAATAACAATTGGTATATATATAGGTGTAATATTTGTTACTTTCTTACTTGAAAAGTATTGCAAATAATGAATTTTATATTTCAAAAGGGAATGCACTGTACCCACTTTAGATTTGATTAAAAGAAAATACCACTTTTTATAAGATTGAAAAGAGAATGCATTTATAGAAATTACATTTTTATATGATTCCATTAAAAGAGTATTTGATGATTCGTGCAATGGTGTTTCGGTAATATCTATTTATTCA
>LPNX010381545.1:72702-83393 GCA_001517045.1 Pseudotsuga menziesii
ATATGGATAGAGAGAGTTGTGATTATTATGTAGTGCTATACCTATTTATTTAATATGAATATAGAGAGTTGTGATTATTATATTATGCTCGAGTTTAAATAACATAACTTTATATGTATTGCAATGTATAAAGCTGTGAGTTATTTTACATGTTGGGGTTTATATAAATTACAAATATTTGATTCGATACATGAGGACTTTGCATTCATTAGCAAATACTCTTTTTGTGATTTACGTAATTGGGGAATATGATGCAAATACAGTTAAACATCATTTTACACACATGTATGTTCTACTCTGTGAAGTATTGATTATTTGAATACAAATTTTTGTGTTTTAGTAGCATGATCGTCGAGGTACACAAACTAGTATTAGTAGATTCATATGTTTGAATGCATGTAAGCTACTTTACATGATTATAAATGCTTAAATACTTGCATGAAAAGTGGAGTTGTGTTAGAAGATATGCTGCGAATGTACGTAATGGATCAACCAAGTAAATGGGAAGAATATTTGCATTTGGTAGAATTTTCTTATAATAATAGGTACCCAGCTTCTTTGAAAATGAGTCCATTTGAAGTTTTGTATGGCCGGAAATGTCACACTCCTGTGTCTTGGGATAACCCTGCTGACAAGATTGTTCTAGGACCAGACATGTTAAAAGAAATGGAACAAATGGTGAAAGAGGTGCAACAAAACTTAAAAGTTGCTCAAGATCAGCAAAAAAGTTACACAGATTTAAAACGAACTCCAAGAGAGTTCAATGTTGGAGATCACGTATATCTAAAGGTAAAGTCAAAGAAGATTTCTTTGAGTTTGGGAAGATGTTCCAAGCTGGCACCAAGGTATTGTGGACCTTTTGAAGTGTTAGCTAAGATAGGGTCGGTAGCCTATCAGCTTGCACTTCCGCCTAATATAAAAGTGCAGGATGTATTTCATGTTTCATTGTTAAAAAAATATATATATACATGATGCTACTCCTATAATTGACTGGGATGTGATTCAGGTAGAACTCGAGGGCGAGTTCCAGATAGAACATTTTCGCATTCTAGACAGGAAGGAACGTATGCTCCAGAATCGAGCCATCATTCAAATAAAAGTGCAATGAAAGCACTTCAGCCCTGAAGAGGCAACTTGGGAAATGGAGGATAAATTGCGGGAAGCATATCCCTCCATGTTCCAGAATGAGCAAGGGAGCTTAGAATAAAAAGAACACCGAGGACGGTGTTAAAAATAAGGGGAGGAGAAATGTAATACCCCCATGACATTACTTTTATTTTTCATGTTTTGAAAAAATATTATTTGTATTATGTAATGAGTTATAAAACTCAAAGACTGAAATAACATTTACACAAACAAACATTTTATTTATTTATTAATAAAGAAAATGACACTTGGAGAACTCAACTACATGAGGGGATACCAACCATGGCACCAAAGAACATGTGTAAGCAAGCTAGACTGATTGATACCAATCAAATCCAATCCAAAACTCAACAACCAGAAAAGATCCTAAATCATAGGGATTTAGAGATCTGATTGGAGATTTGATTGGGATGGCATAAGACCTGGGCAAAAGCTATATATATGAGTGCGCTGGAATAGCATGGGACACCGTGTTGTGCATGGAGAAACCTTGCTATGAATGCATGTGTTGAGTGTTTCTCCCCTTTCATAAGTCCATCGCTTAGCTTGTTACGGACTCTGAGAGAGAGTGCCGCGTGGAAGCTTTCTTGTTGTAGCTTGTTACGGACTCGAGGATTGAGTGCCGTGAGGAAGTTACTTGCTGTTCTGGTTCATGGTTGGTGATCCAGCTCAGGGGTGGAGCGGAGCAAACCGTTGAGTTGCTGCCTCCTATGGTTGGGAGGAGTTGATTCTCCAAGTGTGTTTTCCCTGGATTCAAGTAAGTAGATCTGATTTAGTTTCTCATATATTTCGGCTTGACTTATGGTTATTTGCATGATCAATAAAATATCTCGACAGTCCAAACAAACCCTTTGTTTGTGTTTCTTTTGAATAATTAAAATCTTTCCTGATGTATTGTTTATGCTGGGGATGTTACAACAGTGGTGGTCTATCAAAGCCTATGCTATGCCTGCTCTCGCAATTGACATCGCCGAAGAATGCTTAATTTGGACTGGCTTGATGATTGAAAAAGTTGAATGAATGCTTAAATTTGGGATGGCATTAGGAACTCTTTTCGTTTAGCAACATATTTTATATGAATTATGACAATATGAAAAGAACTGATGATTGCTTTCAAGATTACAATGATTTACAATTTTAATAGTCATAGAAATTTTTGGTTATTGATGGATGGTGATTTATATAGTTATTAAATAAAATCAATGTGAGGAACTCTTTGTGATATCTCTGTGTTGTTGCAAGGGGCAACTTTATAAAGCCGATAAATGGTTTAAAATTTTCTTTGAAAACGTTCAATTTTTCAATGCTTAGTTGATGCATGGTCTTTCAAATGTAGTCCTGCAAACTTTCAAATTAGGAAAATTTCATAAAGATCACTTGAACCATTCTTGGTCATACTAATTTTCATTAAGATTGCTTGAACAATTATATCATGCAATTTTTTTATCACTTACACGAACTTATTTAATATGTTTAATTAATTAAGATCACTTACATGAACTTAATAAATATGGTTTAAAGTAGTCATGCACGAACTTATTTAATATGGTTTAAAGGAGTCATACAAATTTTCAAATTAGGCAAATCTCATAAAGAATCCTGGAACAATTCTTAGTCATACTAATTTTCATTAAAATTTCTTGAACAATTCTTAGTCATGCAAATTTAATTAAGATTACTTATATGCACATATTTAATATGATTTAAATTTGGTTTTCTCTATAGTAATGTTTTTAACAAATTTCATTGAGCCATCATATATGTATCCATAATCTCATTAAGATATGTTACATGAACTTATTATGTACTTGACTATATATAGAGATAATGCTTATTATAATGTCTTGTATTAACCAGAATTATTAAAAAGTTATTTGTTCAACTTTGATATGTGTAGGTAGATGAAGTTGTCTTGGTTTTTCCCTTCCCAAGAGGGGTTTCATTTCATTAAAGAGCTTTTTTATTAAGAGTTCTTAATTTTTTGGTTGGTTAAATGTTTTGGTAATATTTGCACTTCGAGAGATTTGATCCCTCTCGGCGCTTAATAGAGCCCAGGATTCTATGTTGGTGATAGAAATAACATTTGAGAGGGGGAAATTGCTCATGGAGGTATGAGAAAGTCGTGATGAATATTGCTCGTAACATGTGTTTAGGAATTTAGTGGCATTAGTTGTTGAAGGTGGAGGAGTAAATGCACAACTATGAAACGATGAACTATGGGTGGGTTATTTCTCAGGGGGGAAAAAATCCTTAGACTTTTTGGGGGATAGACATCATGGATGTCAAATAATGACATGGTTTGAAATGGCGTGAAAACCCATGGGGTATATGTGTGATTCATAGTAATGGTTTTAATGGAAGATCCATACTTTAATTTGAGGATGGGAAAAATGGTGATGGCACAATAATCGGAGGGAGAATGGTGCCTATATGCTAGTTCTCGGATAATACTAGTGAAAGAAGTTCTACATTATTGTTGATTAGGGTGGAAAATATTCATGTTCTAGTAATAGAATCTACACACATCGCGCACATGCCCAAGTGCAGTAAAGAACATGACAAAGGCATTGACAATGCAAAAAGTAAGAACCAAAAGATGTCGCACTTGTGGAGTGTGCATGGAATATTTATGGATAAAATATCTTTAGATACGACCTGTTAACAAGGTTTTTGAAGGTTATTTCTTCAATTTATTGTAAAATATATGCCCCATTTGTGATATATTGCTTCATGAAATATGGTCCTGTCCATTAAGGTATGAATTTATGTGGTCTTAGTTTAGTCGAATCCTTTTTGGTGTTAAAAATGAGGATAAAGTTGCATTCGTTAAAGGTGCAAAGACGGACTTGGAGATCATAATGGGCTTTGGATTGAAGTTTGATGGCCTAATTTTGTTGGAGGGACTCTCTTAGTTCTTCATCTAGATGATATTGGGTGAATAACCGTTTCTCTAGCTCACAAGTGTTAGGAAATAACCCCACCACTGATTGGAGAGTAGGTATTTGGAACTCAATAGGTACTACAGCCTCTACACCATGTACCAGGTCAAATAGGGTAAACTCATTGGTGGTTTTAATAGAGGTGCGGTACGCCCATAGAGTGGGAAATAGCATGTGGTACAATTGGATTTGTTCTTATTAACTAAGCATTGGAGCATAGTTTTGAGCTTTGTTGACTTCTTTGACTTGTCTGTTATCTTGAGGGCGGTAGGGTGTTGAGAAGTCATGTTTGAATCCCAAGAGAGATGACAACTAGTTGAGAGAATTATTACAGAAATGGGTGTCGTTATTAGAGACTAACTACTTGGGGACACCAAATTAGGAAATCATATGATTGAAGAAGAATAGGGTGACAATGGATCCTGTGCAACCAAATGTAGGGATGGCTTCATCCCATTCGGTGAAGTAGTCAACTGCTACGATGATATATTTGTGACCTTGTGCAGAATCGAGATGACACTCCATGAAGTCAATGTCCCATTTGCAAAAGGGATCGGTTGTGATAATAGGATGGAGGGAAGCGAGGGGTTCCCATTTCTTGTAAGTGAAAAATTAACAATTAGAACATGTTTTGAAGGCGTACACACAATCTTTGAAGATGGAGGGCCAAAAGTACCTGTCACGAAGAGTTTTTGGGTTGTGTTCATCACATGGACCAACGATGGCATTCATTCAACACTTGTTTAGATTTTTCGTGGGTTAGACAATTGCATAAAATGGTATCGACCCCACGATGATATAAGACATCTCTGAGGAGGAGACCAGAGATCTTGGTGGCCAATGCGACATCACTCATCTAAGGAAATATGAGTGGTGAATTTCTAAGTTTTGAGGTAGGTTAGTATATCACCATACCATGGGTTCCCGCTAGATATAGTAAAAATATGTTCGACGGGGAACTGGTCGTTCACATGTTCTTCCGAGGTGTTAGTCGAGAGATCAATGATAAGCTCTTCAAGGGACATAAAAAAATTTCTTTTGGGGTAAGAAACTCTAGATCGAATTCTTGGAGGATAATGATCCATCATGCAAACTTACTATTGATGAGTCCTGGACTCAGTATATACTGCATAGGATTAGAGTATGTAATTACTATGGTTTTATGGGAGAGGATGTAATGGTGCAGTTTCTACATAGAAAATGATGACAACAAGTGCAATATTCTCTTCATGATTGTATTTGAGCGTGGGTCATGCCAGAGTTTTACTAATATAGTAAGTGGTATGTTCAGTGTGGTCTTCAGTTTGTTGGACTAGGATGCTAATGATAGAACAAGATGACGTCGAGACATTGAGGGTAAAATATTTGTCAAAGTCTGAGGGGTAGATAAGGGGCGCAGAACCTAGTGCTTCTTTAGTGATTTGAATGAGCTTTGGGCTTGTTTGTCCCATTGGAAAGAGATATATTTTGAAGTAACCGTAGAAAAAATGTGTTCCTACATGGCATAATCAGGGACAATGCGATGGAGTAAGTTGGATTTTTCTTATGCTTTGTATCTAATGATGTGTCTATAGGGGTTGCAAATTAAGGATGGCTTCATATTTGGATGGATCAATGATGACGCCACAATATTTGAACCCAAAATCCGATGATAGAATCCGACATCATTTGACATTTCTCACAGATGTGTTGGACAAAAATCAATCTACAGAATTCCCACAACAAAATATTTATAGCTCCGTCGATTATCTGACACTTGGGGGTTGGAATTCCGACGCTTGTAGTGGCGGTTACTCGACACTTCTATGCTGGATAGGCATCGGCTTTCCAACTCCTGTAGTGGTAGTTATTCGACACCTCCATGTCGGATATTTGACATTTGTGAACCAAAAACAGGTTAAAAATCTGACTCATATGCGTCAGATATCCGACGCTCAGTATAGATTTTTTTGTTAAAAAAAATTAAGGTTTACATGATTGCAAATTTCATGGTCCCATACTTTTAACGGTAACTATGTTCAAGGCATTGAATATCCGACACATGTCCATTATAAATATAAATTGTTTTAAACATTTTGACATGTTTGTTGACGATTGCAAAAATTATTTGTTCCTCGACGGATGTTTTCAGGAATAGTTTAATTCTTCAACAGGCGGTTGTGGGAATTTTTTATTCTTCGATTTATCTCCGTTTGACAAAACCTTGATGCATGGTTGATGTGTGGAACTTGATTTTTTAAGACAACCAGTTATATTCATTAACGAATTTTATGACAAAATGTCAAATAGATTAAATATTCAGGATCCAAACGAAGATAACCAACAATTGCTTGCTAGACTATGGGATGCAGTGAAACAAAGGGGTGATGGGAAATCTTATTATCCATGTACTCAATGCAGGGTATTTAAGAGGAGAATAATATTGATCTCAACAGCCACAAAACATTGCAAGGAACATGGACACGCTGAGGGGGGGAACGAATATCGTCCATTTGTAGGTTTAGCATTATAAACATTATTATATTCATTTTTTTTGGTAATTGTATGTATTATTATTTTTTCATATATTAATGTATATCTATTGATGTTTCCATGTATTTATATTAAAGGAAAGACACCCTATAGCATGTCGTCTAGAGGAAGTGCTTTCAGAACAAGTTCAGGATCAGGATCATGGAGTGTGTATGTTTAATGGAGAACAAGTGAATGATCATATTGAACAAGATGATCATGTCGATGATGTAATTGAAGATGATGGTACAAATACATTGATCCATGATTCATTTAACGTTAGAATGGATGATTCATCGTCGTCATCAACATCATCGTCATCATCAACAACATCATCAACATCATCATCAACAACATCGTCATCATTGTCATCATCGACATGAACATCATAATCATAATCATCATCATCAACATCATCATCATCATCACCACCACCATGCTCACAAGCTCACATGCTCAACTTTTCAATCATCCTTCAAAGATATATTTTCATTTATCCAAGATAGGGATGTGTCGTTATGTAGATGGTTCTTCCCTCATTAATGTGAAGGTTCTTTATTCAAGTTAGGATATAATAAAAATATCCTAATACTATTATGGAAATTTATAAAATATTAAATAACATATAATAAAAATAAAATACATATAATATAAAATAATATATAATAAAAATAAAAAACATATAATATATAATGTTTTTTGTGATAAGGCTTTTTGGGTGACAAGGCTTTTTTTGTGCGCGCTGTGATGTTTGCTCCTTTGTGGGACAAGCTTGAATGCAGACAGACCCTTCCTCATTTAGTGGGTTATTCAGGGATTCAATTTACAAACCTTCTTACCTTACAAATGAGAAATTCGATGTTCGGGTCATGAACTTAGAATAGGGCTTCACGCCTCACCCCCTCTCGTATCTGTGAGTCACTATTATAGTGATCATTCATTTTGTAGCGCATCTATAGATGTAATTACACAATTTCTCTAGTTTTGCACAAACAGGCTTGAGAAACATTGTAAATACTATATGATAGTGTTAAGGACTGCTCATACCATAAGGTTGGGAGACTATGGTATAAATACCATGTCCTAAGTACTAAGTCTGCCCTGATATTTAAAGGATGGAAAAACCATAGGATAGAGGGTTTAACATATGACTTGGTTGGTATATGGTATAATGTTGATTCCATAAACTATGGTGAAGGTTTGTGCATGCATTAATGGTCACCAGCTGAGGGTTTGTGCATGCGTTAATGGTCACCATCTACTTGTGCAATATGGTTTTTGGCATTTTGGTTTAGTGTGGCCTCTGTGCATTTGGAGAAGGGAGATGACCCCATCAATTCGCAGGTAAGCTAGATCAACTCTGTGTAAAAATGCATTGCTTCGTTGTATTCTCCATGGCATGGTCATGCTTTTCATGCCATTGTTGGTTTGTCTGCAGGTGAACGCGAAGGTGCTCCGGGGTTTGCACAGGCTACACTATCAATTTGGGATTTCTTCTTCACGTCCATGGTAAGCATGCTAGCAAGATTTACTTGCCTCCTCTCATTCTGGGCATTTTTGAGTTGGAAAACTTTACTGGGTTGGGGTTTCGTGTGGCACTTGTTGACTCTGCCTTCGGGGTTTATAATGTAGCTTGCTCTGGTTTTTAATGGACTCTTGTTGGGAGGTTTGGAATCTTTGCGCCATGGTTGCACCATTACTTGTAATGGTGCCATAGCTAACGACTTTTCCATTTAACATTTTTAATAGTTTGACTATTGTAAAAGAGGCTTCATGCCTCAATGTGTAAATACATTACGCGTTGGCTTTTATGTAAGGACTGCAATGTGATTTGGTATATATGATTTCATTCAACATTTATAAAAGATTATACTGTGTAAATATTTGGGACTGTGTAGTAGATTTAATGCTGCTTTTGAATTGCTGACTTATTGGGTTCGATTCGTGGCTTTCATCTTGTGGGATTTACTCTATGCATTAATAATGGTTTGGGTTTGGGAGTATGCATGACACTCTGATTTTATTGTTTGTAAATTAAGTTGGGAAAGCTTCTAGAGCTTGGGACATTATTCCATGGGCTACGCCATTGTAGCAATGGTGCCGCAGCCCATTGGCTTGCCATCGTATGCTCTATGTTGGTGTTAAAATGGATACTGTGTTTTTAGCTAGAGTATAGAACTTTTGGATTTGCATTAGCTCAACGTGGGTGCACAGAGGTTAAAATATCCACTCTACAGGAGGTTACTCATTGAGGCATCATTTGAAGCATGCTTACACTATTTTATACACCGTTTCATGAGAGATATTACATGCTTGAAGGTTACTCATTGAGCTGGTCCATTTCATGAGAGATATTACATGCTTGGCAGGTGATGTAGGCACCAATTTCCATAACTCTATGCAGACCTTAGTTTTACAAAAACCCTATTTAGAAAGTGAATTTTAGGCAAACCCTTAGTTTCTCTCTTCCCTTTCTGTCCTTCTCGAGCTACCCAAGCTCTTGCGAGCTGCCTCGATGAGCTAACAAAAAGCTCATCGAGCTAACCTAAGCTACCTAACTAGATGATTTGGATCTACATTAAATAAACCTCTAGTTCTATTCTAATTTTGTTTACATATCCTATAATTAAGGAACATAGTCCTTAATAAACTCAACTGACCCCTACGAGTATTAACATCCCTACACAAATATTAACCGATAAGTATGGTTTTGGTGTTTCATTTGGAGAATAAAATCCTATAACAATAGTTGTTATTATGAATCTTAAAGGGTCCTAGATGAGATCTGTGCACTTTTAGGCAGTTCAACTTTCAAGCAAAAGAAGCCAATAAAAATATCCTAATACTATTATGGCAATTTATATAATATAAAATAACATATAATAAAAATAAAATACATATAATGTAAAATAATAATAAAATACATATAATATATAATAATATATAATAAAAAATGACAAGTGTATTTGGACATTGTCGCAACTCGTTTTATTTTGGACAGTTCAGTTCAATTTGGAGGTTTTTGTGAATTTGGGAGTAGGTCTGGTAGACATGTTAGACAACTCTTGTGACCCATGGAAGCAAGAGCTCAACATCTTCTCCTCACCGGAAATTACCGGTATACCCTCCCTGGACATAGTGCAAAACACGCTGGAAAATTAGACAGCTGGAACCGAGAGTAGGGTTCAGGTTTCTCCACCAGATGAAGAGCTGTTGGGTGTGTTCGCAACATTAAACCTGGCCTTAGGAGGAGGCCCGTACTCATTATTCCACTCCAGCCAACCTTTGAGTTTGACTAAATAAACTATATCGATAATTGTACCTACATCTTCTTTGATGGGGCTTCAGCCAATCAAATTGGAGGTATAGGTGTTCATCTTTTGATCACTCGGGAACACTATTTTTGCTTCAAATTGGGTGTTGGTCTGAGTACAAACAACATATTTGAACTACTTGCTTTATGGACTCTCCTTTATTGTGCTAAATCCATGGGCCTTCCCACTCTGCACATTCATGGTGACTCCACAACCATCATTAATTGGTTCAATAGAAGATCATAATTAATTTTACTTGCACTTGATGGTTGGTGTCAACGTATCCGTGATATGGAACCTTACTTCATCCAGCTAAAAGTAGTTCACATATTCAGAGAACACAATACTAAGGCTGATAGCTTATCCAAAGAAGCATTAACCTTGGCCTCAGGCCATTTTCAGCTTACTAAATTCAGTGATGGTGAATGTACTGGTCAGGGCACTTTCCAGCTTTTCTAGCCCTTAGCACTTGAGTCTTTTATGTGTTGTTGCTATTGACATCCTTTGGATGATTGAGGTGGATGATCCCTTCATATTACCGATCTCTCTTATTTATTGCTTCTTTGGATTAGCTACTTCAGTATTAGACTTGAATTCTCAGTTTGTTGAAGGTTAGTGATATGGATGTCGTCAAGATTCCTAGATTAGAGGTGTTACCTTTGAATGTTTGTCCAATATTCCTGTGAAGATGATCAATTGTATTCCTTAGGGTTGCCTTAGGGTTGAAAATTAGTATGGGAAAACAAGTTAGCGTTGCCTTAGGGTTGAAAATTAATATGGG
>LPNX010381545.1:83640-209642 GCA_001517045.1 Pseudotsuga menziesii
CAGGGCTACTAAATTCCCACACCTATTAACCAAACTCATTATTGACAAGATTTTTCTTTAACAAGTTATTGGCTTACAAGTCTTTCAAAGTTTTTTTTCTTATAAGTCTTTCCACGTATTTTTGCTGGTATTTTGCTATGCTTATGCCAAATTTTTTTTTGGCCACGGTGCAGGTAGAACCAAACAGGTATTTGTCAAACCTGTCTTCCTCCAGCGAAGGGAGTTTGGGAAGGCTAGAGGAAAGTGAGACATCCAATAGGTCTAGATGGGCTAGATCAACTAGATGTCAGAAGATCAGAAGAAAATTCGATAAACGCGTGAATTTTTTTCTCAAAGGAGGGGGGTCATGTTCCTATGATGATGAGATAGTGGGAGACATCGACGTGCCCTTAAGGTACCAACACCTAGTGAAACAATGGGTGCCTAGAGATCTTCCTAAAGTAAACACTAATTTTTGTGTGAATGAGAGGATATATAGAATTGCACCGTCCTCATTGCATGGATTGGGCTTGTTTTGCATGGACGACATAAAGGTTGGATACGGTAGATGTACAGAATTGATGGAGTATGTTAGACCCTGTTACAACTACAGTGATTGGATGCACATGGTCTAATATACATGAAGTACACATAGATATGGGTTGTTAGCGAATTATATACAACTGAAAGACAAAGCTCAAAATAAAGGAGCAACGATGTACATGGACGGAAGGCCAAAAACAACAGATAATATTGTGGGGTTTATAAACAATACACAACCAGGGTCTACATTAAAGCAACCCAACTGCATATTTGAGTCACGTGAAGGAAACCGTGTCTTTGTATGTGCAATTAAATCAATAGCTGCTGGCGAAGAACTGCTTATTGATTACAATTTGAACCATGTAGATACAAACATTGTTAGTATGGTTGTGGTACAACAAACAATTTATAAGTCCTTTTATTAAATATTTTAACGTCTATAGGAATTTTTGTTAGCATATAATTGAAATTATCTACTTAATTTCATGTTTCCTTATGTAACGTTTAGTATGTTTTTGATGCAGGGTTATCTCAGGGGCACCTCCATCTCCGTAGATGTTTGTCGACCCAAGTCAAGGAAACAGGTATACATCGATATTGCCAATGTAATTTTAAATTTTAGGATGGACATACAGATACGTTGTTATGTATTCTCATTAGTATATTAGGTTCGTTTATATAATATTATCGATTTTCCATGCAGAGTGTTGATCAAGGAAGCCAATCGGCTATTGATCAGCTGACTACAGCATTAGGGCAACAACCAAACATGAATGTAATTCTCCATTTCAAATACTTTAAAATCGTAAACATGTATATCGTGACATTATGTTTATTTTGTTATGTATTCTTTTGTTTTTATGGTTGCGTTCATGATGGTAATGTTGTCTAACTTTTTTGTAGATTGACCGGAGAAACTCCTTAGCTATTGATTAGACGACTAGAGACTCGAGGCAACCATTTAACCTAAATGTAATTCCACATTCTAAATACTTAAAAAATGTACACATATAAAACATGTAGCATAGTGTTTATTTTTGTTTTTGTTCTGTATTTGTTAGCTTATACATATTGCGTTCATTGTGATAATGTTCTCTACTTTTTTTGCAGGTGGCTGATCGAGGTAAATCCCCATCTGTTGATCAAACCACGCCCTTGGCTAGGCGTCAGGTAATCCTAGATGTAATCCCTAATATAATTATTTGTGCACACTATATTTTCAAAGACTAAGCAATTGTTTATATATTCCAATTGCAGACAGGGGATTCCGTTTATGAAACGACGTCTCAAAACTATTTACAGAATGAGGTCTCTCGGTTGATGAGAGATAGTGAAATTAGAGAGTCTACAGACCCGTTGAGGGTGCTACAAAGGACAAGGGAAAAACAAAATGAGGAATTGGTTCGTCTGACATTGGAAGTTCCACTAACAAAAGGGCTCGAACAAAGGCTTCAATTGTTGTTAGAGCAACGTAAACAACTGGACGTAAGTTATCGAATAAAAATGTAAATTCATTTATAAAAACTTTATAATATTTGACTTTATATGCTGTTGAACTTATAATACAATGGGTTTAATTTACAGTTTGTTATGGAGATTATCAGTGGTGGTCAAGGCAATGTTGGTCCCAGTGACCAAACCACTCCACGTACACCACATACTGCTCCCATATTGTCCATTGAACAATAGGTAACACGCTCTGCGACACCACCAAGGGCAGCGGAGGGTGAAGCCGATGGTGCCCCACCCACAATAGATGTTGTAGAAGAAGGGGTGGATGCAGGGCTAGATAGAGATGTGGAAGCATTTCCTGGATCTTCTCATGTGACTAGCACTGGTTCAATAAAGTGTACATTTTTGGTGAATGAAGAACTGGTTCCAATAAAGATAGAGAGGATTCCAGGTCATTATAGATTGTTCAATTTATTTTTTATAATTTGTGTCTAATATACCGATAATATTTTCTAATGTTCACTAATGATGACAATAATGTTTTGTAGGAAATGATATATTTTATAAACATCTATATGATTTGGCGTTGGAGATTTTCGGGCCCACCATCCGCACAATGTGGAACAAGCAGCCAAAAGATTTAAAGGATGATCTGACTAATCGCTTGGTTAGTCTGTTTGGAAAAGATACTTTTGATACATCGAAGGTACTATAGAAGGATGGAAAACATCTAAAGATTGTCCGAGACCAATATAGGGTTCACCTAGAAAATAACCCTAGGTATGAGAGCCCTCCAATGATTCCATCTATGGAGTGGAAAGCCCTGGTGGAAGATGGAAAAGAGAAGGGCCTTAGAAAATCAGGAAATTTACCACCAGGTGGAACAGGGAGGTATGCAATTCATTCCAAAATGTAGTGGTAAGCCTTATTATTACTAGTTTTTATATCAATTTTGGTACATAGACTAATTTATTTAAAAACTTAATTAGGCTCTCAGACACATCTAATGCCACAAAGGAAAGAATTGAAAAAATTGGCCAACACAAGCTTGGGCCTGGTCGTTACTCCAACTTGGCGGCCCGATATGTAAGTATCGCAAAACCCGAATTTGCATCCAAATATCATATAGATTATTACTTTTGTTTTGTTCTGACAGAAGGCTTTAAAATTAATGACATCATGCAAATATGAAGGCTGATCGGTTCAAAGAATTGCCCAGTGCGGATTACATGAATCTTGGCTTTGAACATGGCTTTGACGTCGTTGTTGAACGCTGGAGAAGCTTTTCTGTGAATACTGCACGATATTTTGCTGATCCATCTAGTGCCCAGGTATGTGAAAACTGTATAGTTTAATGATAATTTATTAATGCTCATGCAATTTGTTCCTATTTGTACAAGAAAGTAATGATCCCTTTCATGTCGAGGATGAAGTACATGACCAACCAAACGAAGATCATGCTTCTCATCCTGGTAATGAATTTATTAATGTGCTACTGTTTTTATAGACCATTTTAGATGATAAACATTAATTCTAATTCTACACAATTCAACTACAGAGCATGTAGCTGGAGATCATAACACATAACAGGTTGGGCCAGTACAAGATAATGTTGAACATGTTGATGTACACATGGTAGGTAAAAACACACATTCGTAATGTTTTTTTAATGAATTACTCATATTTATCAAAACATAAATATATTAATGAAAGATTTTGACATTATTGCAGAAATTCATCGCCCCTCGCCTGAAGTTCAACCTTCTGAGCAGACTAGTAGGGATATCGATGATCAGATTCCCGAAGATGTGACTCTAACTAAATATTTAAAGAGAAGAAAAGTAAAAAGGAAGTGACTAAACAAATTTTCAGTAATTCTTATTTATAAAAAAAAAAATTAATGCTTTTTCCTTTGTTTTATGAATGAATGATTTACTAAATTGTTTACTGATATTTTTTTTTTCTGCCATTTACTAAATTAATGTTTTAATGAATGGTTTTTTCAGCTGTTGAATGGTTTAATGAATGTTATAAAGAATGATTTAATGAAAGGATTTTTCAACTATTGAGTGAAATAATTTGCATTGTAGATGCATTGTTATTTGCATTGTGAAATAGTGAAATAAATTGTTATTTGCAAGTATAAGCATTGGTTTGGGGAGTTGAGAGTGATGTGAGGGGGGGGGGAAGGGGCCATAAGAGATTCCACCTTCACGTGGTTGGTCCTGTTTAATAGAGAATATTAAATTATTCTCGAAACAGAGAGGAGCTCAATGAATGGTAAGGAAGAATACATTAAAAAACATCTATTTCTATATTTTTATAGTGTAATTTTCACTATTGTTATTTGACACCTCCATTGGAACTTGTTACAAATAGCGTTGAGAAACATTTCCATAGTTAAGAGGCAAGAAATGGAGTTTTGATTAGATCGATGGCCCTATATACATAGTATTTTTGGTTATCCATGTTTTATTAGGTGATATATTCTTACTAATTATAATTTTTTGCTTACATAATTTATGTTAGATCATTATATTTTAAATTCCTTGATTAGATTAAGCAATTGAGTGTCATTTAATGTTGCTTGAGGATTTTAAAGAACTCAGTTACTTGAATTGAATTAGTAAATGATAGATGTTATATAACATGTTTATATAAATGGTTGGGCATGATAGCTTCAGAGATAGATTGTTTGAATACTTGGTCAATTGTAGCAGGATGCATTTATTTTCGCAACACACTCATGTCTTCATTTTATGTTTTCAAGATGCTTTTGAACAAATAATGGCTTGTTTCTACATAATAAGTCCACATTCAATGTTTTCAAGATTCTTTTGAACAAAGAATGGCTTGTCTCTACATCATAAGTCCACATTCAGCAGCCTTTGCAGCAAGAGTTTTTATATACCAAAAAACTAACATTCATTCTTTACTTGTTTATGGATTTTTCAATCCTGCAGATGCAAGATGTGGACAATGGTACACTATTAAAGTGGACTCTTCAAACGTTACCTTGGAAAATAGGGCAGATCTTCTTCAACGAGCTGAAGTTCATGTGTATGCTTTTGATATAGAGACAACCAAGCTTCCTTTCAAGTTTCCTGATGCCGAATATGACATGATAATGATGATTTCACACATGGTGGATGGGCAAGGCTATCTTATTAAAAATTGAGAGGTAAAAACACTTGGCATTGTTTTATGCCCATTGGTCAGCCTATCCTTTGTTTTGGGATTTCTTTTCGCTATGTTTTGGGATTTTTATTGTTTGCAGATTGATGTTGCATTGATTGTTATGAACATCATTGCTCTTCTTTAGTTTTCCAATTCCTTTTCGTTTGTTTCCTGAGTGTGTAGGGGTGGGGCATTGAAGACTTGGAGTACACTCCAAAACCAGAATTTGAAGGAAATTTCAAAGTAGCAAATGTGCCAAATGAGGTATATTTTCCATTTACTGTTTACCCTAAGACTATAATTATGAAAACAAGTATTGATCCGCTGGAAATTTGCTAGACCATTCTGCTGTACTATTCTACTAGTTGTTTGGAATTTGCAAGAGTGAAGTTAAATATCTACTATACATTATCAATAATGATTTAAGGTAACATACTCTGTTGTTTCTTTGGCTCTTTGCTATATGAAGTGGTTATGTATTTGTAGGATTCAATCTTATTCTATATCCCTTCCTTGAGCAAAGCTAGACTATTCTAAAAGTATTGAATGCCTCTTGGTTAGCAAGTTTATTTCTGTTATTTTTTTTATCTTAGTTGTTTCCTTTGGTCCCCTCTGTTTAAAGACTCTATAGGTTCAGTGTCCTCCATCATCACTTATTAAGATTGGGGATGTAAATCACTCTTTGCATGAGAGCTCTTTCTTATACAGGGAGAAACTTATGCAGATACTTATACAATTAGCACAATGCATATGAAGGATAAACACAATTCTTTATACCCATTTCATCTTAATCATGTTATAAAATACCACCCTTTAGAACTTTAGTCAACTCAAAATGGAGGTCAGGGGAACAGACAGTGTATGGGGACTGCTTCATTCCACTTTCCAACTAATAGTCTCACCTGGAGAAGCACTGCATTGTGTTCAACTAGGAAAACTTGATTGCAAGCAACCTTTCTCCGACTCTCTTGAAAGCCAAGTCACATAGGCCATTTCTAAGTGGGTAATTTGGAACATGCGGGCATGGGATTACGTGACCTTTGTACATGTGGTTCACACTACCATGAAGTTGTGTTGTAATCACCTTCCCTTAGTACATGTAATGTCTCTAGTTAAGGAACCTTCTCTTAAAGTGTTCATGGATTGGTTAGATTGGACTTTGTCTTGTTAAGTGGTCCATTTGTAGACTTAGTACAGGGTTTGCTTGTAATTACTCTCTTCCTTATTCCATAAATAGAAAGGAGGGTGCTTCTCTTGAGGATATTGGGTTTTCTATTTTGCGAAAAGTAAAGTTACGAATAAAGTAGTTGTGATAACTATATGTGCAAGGATGAAATATATACTTGACATAGAATCATCTAGTTTGCTACCAGGCTTCCTTCAGTGGTCAAATTCTAGGCTGAAACCATGTGGCCGTAAGTGAAATCTTTGGAATTTTTTTTTTAAATCCATCAACAGGCGTCGCTTTTCTGACATTCTTTTGACACTCTAGGAAACCCATCCGACAGCCGTGCCATGACTCCGACGCTTCCTCCCATCGGACGACCAACGGTTAAAGTGTCAGACTGCATCGAAAGGCCAACTCTTCTAGTGTCGGAGTGCATTGGAGTACCGAAATTGTCTGACTTAAAAACCGACGACACCGTCATTTCTCAGACACTTTTGTCCGTCGGATGGGAAACGCTTCAGGGGTCGGAGTATGTCAGATTTTTGACTGTTTATGCAAATTTGGTTGACACTTCGGAAGGAATAACGGTCGAATATGTGACACAATGGTCTGTCGAAGATTCGACCCTTATTAGTCGACTGTCGGAGATCCGACATTACGCCATCGACGGAAAAAAAAAAAAGTGTGTGTGTCGAATACCTGACAGGTTAGTGTCGAATTTCAAACATAGTAGCCATCGGATTTTGGCTTCAAATTCTGTAGTGGTACTTGTGATATAATGAATCCTAGTAAGTGATATATGGTGATGCATAATACACATTTGAGGGAATTTAGATGGATATTGTACTTGCACCATCATGTAAAGATGGTATGTAGGTCGTGCAGGTGGTCCGCATGCCTTTTGGACTTGTATGTTAGATCATCAAGAAATGCTAGAATGATGTGGGCCAGATCGTTAAAAAAGTATGCCATGGCACATTAAAAGGTATCTTCCTGCCATGGCGGGGAATTTGTGTGTGATAATAAAAGGGGTATTAAGAAGACTCCTAAGATTTTCCACATGCTCTTGCTGACCACGTAGAGCAGAATGGGAGGTGACTCACATTGTAATACCCCGGTTTGTGTGATAATAAAAGGGGGATTAAGAAGACTCCTAAGATTTTCCACATGCTCTTGCTGACCACGTAGAGCAGAATGGGAGGTGACTCACATTGTAATACCCCGGTTTCAATCCCAATTGCATTAAATTATAAATGATGTAAATAGCATTAATAAATCATGGTGTGGAGCTCAAGGAAAAGGCCCCGCCATGGATTTAGTGTTCTACGTCTCGAAAATTAAAATTGATGTCGACAGTTATCATGCTAATTGATGGCACAATATAATTTCTACATCATGTAAATATCCAATTAATAAAATACCCACAACTAGCTATGTCGCTGCAAAATTAAAGAGATGGGGGCATGATTTACTAAAGATAAAGGGGGGGATGTTTAACCTTAGGGAAATGGGAGAATCCAAGTGTCAAAAGAAGAACCCACCTTTTCTTGTCTTATTCACCAACCAATTAAATTTTCTAGGAATTAGTTGGGGGCAGTTATTGCTTTGGGGCTTGGGGAGTATGGGTAGTTGTCATTTCTGGCAGGGCTGTCAGCCTTGACCACACGCTTTCCCAAGGGGAAGGTTTTTGACCATTTTTCCCTCGCATGGAAGAGGGCAGCAAGATACCACTCACACACAGGATATTTTCCTTCATGCACTCACACGCAGGAAGGCATTTTCCTTCTTTGTTCAGTCACGTGGCTGAGTTTCCTCACGTTTTTTGGTTTTCTATGTGTTTTCCCTCCCGTGGGCAGTCGTTTTCTTTAATTTCCCTAGGCTGGGAATTCGTTTTTGGTTATGATCAGTGGGTGGTTTTCCTTCCCCACAATTTGGCTACATTTCCCCATTGTTCTCCAAGATGGAAATCATTTTTGGTAATGCATAGTGAGTAGGAGAAGAGACCCACAATTTATGGGGTGTTGTTGAGTCCGTTTTGGCCACGTTAGGGCCAAAATGTCCCTGGGAATCGAATTTCTGTTAGGGGGTTGTTTTCACCCATCTTGGAAATTCATTTTGTTGCCAAAGTTGTTTTGGTTCATACCCAAAACTTGCATTTTGATGTTTAGTGCATCTTTGTGTTGGCTTGGCTGAGTAAGTCCAAGAATCCATCTGTCAGTGGGATGACTGTGTTTGGATGTGGTTATTGGCTTGACAGTAGTTGTTTGGCCTTTCTATGTGTAAGTATGTGTCCCCTAGTTCCCTTTGGAAATCATGCCCAGGTCAGGGGTGGCAGTGATGCTGAGAGAGTAAGGAGCACATTGGCCTATGGTTGGGTGAAATGTTGCAGCGACATAGCTAGTTGCGGGGAAGCGTCTTCTCAAGATAAGTATTCTTGTATTTAAATATGCAATTGTGTTTTCTTCATAAATTATCATGAACATGATGAAAGTTGCTTGTTTTATGAGTATGAACAACATGTATGTGAATGATTGAATGTGTATGCTTCCATTGTAGATTGCATGTTTTATACATCTGTGTATGTTTTTAATTTTAATCCATTTTATATCATGTTAATGGGGCTAGTTTGCTCGGATTGATAGCAGCATTAGTCACTTCCTCTCTCTAGTAGAAGGGTGGGGATGTGACCAACATGGTAGGGGTATTAGTCTTGATGGGGGCCTTCAACGTTTGTTGTGTAGTGCCCCCAAATTTAATATTAACGACTCCTCATGAGGATTTGGGGGTATGATTGTGCATGGTGGGGTGTTTCAACTTGGGTTGAATGATTCCCCTGTTGGTGGTTTTTGTGATAGATGATGATGGCTTGATCACAAATGTTGTTGGCTCCAGGTGAGGACCGAAGGAAGTGGCTCATCTAAATTGTACCATTTCATAATATGTTAGGGGTTTTGAAACCATCTCTGGGTACAGTGGCATGAGGTACCACACGGGGATTCCCAAAGTGAGTCTGGGAAGGGTTAATTGAGCCATAATAGGCATTCCTTGCACTCTGGTAAGAGGGTACAATAATTTTATCTAGAACATGGGAGGAATAGAGGGATTCAAGGTCTTCTCAACTCTATGACTGGTGGGGGGAATCAATGACTATCTCATTAGGTTAAGAGACTCATTCTTGTTGCTGAAAATGGTGCTCATGAGATCGTCCACCGAGGTGTGGATTTCAAGTGGAGGGCCTGATTATGCCCCTAGGAGGTCAGAATATTTGTGTACACCTGAGAATACATCAACATAAGGGGGTTTGTTGACTTTTCCTACTATGGGTAGGATGTTCTCAGGGTTGGTAGTGGCATTGGGGTCGTACTAGTTAAGCTGGTCAAGAGTGACAATCTTCCCGTTAAAGGGAAATATCATGATGTGAAAGACCAAATATGAAACCACCTTCATGGCATACATGTAAATACAACCCAAAACATTATTGTAGTCTACTTGGGCATTGATGACTTCAATATAGATCATTATCATTTTGCTCGCTAGCTCGATGGGAACATTCTAGTACATTCCTCTTAGCTGGGATGGTTGCCTATCGTATGCACAGAGGGCGATAGAGGAAGGAACTAACTCAGGCGAGCCCATTCCTTTCCAAATATTAGAGGACATGACACCAAGTGGATGCACCTTCGTCAATGATGCACTAGTGAGTCATAATGTTCTTAATGGTGACTAGGGATTGAGATGTGACTAATGAGGGTAACCATGAGCCACCTTTGTCAAGTTCAAAGGTCATGAGGCATGATTCTAAATGGTCGATGAAACCAAGTGAATTCAATAGTCCCTTACATTGAGTTGGACAAGATTGAAACACTTCTAAGGTGAACATGGTAGATGGAGTTTGAGCCAAGTAATCCATAATACTATAGTTGTGGGTGGATTTCATATCAGGGTTATGAGGGGTATGTCGAAGTGGTGACTTTGGTATCCTTGGTATTTGTTCTTTGTTAGGGCATGATATCTATAAAGGGAATCTTGATGGGACATGGGATTCGTCGATTACTAGTGAGGACTCAGGACTAGTGTATCCTTTTGATTGGGTATGTAGGTTGACGGTTTTCGAGTTCATGACAAAGTTTTGAAATGAACCATCGTTTGCAGAGCGAGGGTCTCGTTGTTGAGTGAAACCACCTTTATTGACGAAGGGTTGTTGCAAGACAAATTTATATGGATGCATTGCATTGGGCCCCTAAGGGGGGTTTTCTCTTTTCTTATTTTTCACTTACACCAATTGTTGGAAGTTGGGTATAAGTGTGCATGGCGAGTGTAATGACCATACTAGCCATAGATTGGGAAAGAGTAATTGGTCCTCATGTTTATGTTTCTTCCTTGTTTTGGGGGGGTTGGCCCCTTGTCCTTGTTGATTACCCGGGTTCTAGTTTTTTTTTTTTTTGGGGGGGGGAGATTGCCTCCTNATTGCTGGGGATTGTACGGTTTTTTCCTTTCTCCTTACCCTAATTATGAGTATTTGGGGATTGGAAATGTTTAAATATTCAAACTATTGATTTGTTGTTGGAAATAAGGTTGGACCAAATTGACCTCCATATGAGGCACGGGGGTCAAACTAGGAGGACACACGTATAGATAGTAAGGGTTGTACCCTGGTGGTGGGATATATGCTTGTTGCGCTACATAAATTATGGATGTAGGAGCAAGTTGTGCCACTTACAGTGGAGGAACCAGTTTTGTTTGTATTTCATTTGGGTAAGTCATATTAGAGGGTCCATACTGTAACCGGCCAAATGGAGGATTTGGGACAGTGGTACGGGGAGTCGACACAGTGGAGATGGGTGGATACTGCATGACCATAGGGGGTTTTCTAGGTGTTGGTTGTGGGGGAAATTTACCTTATGAAAAAATGGATTTGATAAGACCATTCGTTGAATGTGAAGCGCCAACAATGGGAGGATCTAAAGACTGATGTTGAGGGGCATCAGAAAGGACAGTGTATAGGCACCCTGATAAGGCATAGATTAGATGAAAGTGTTAGCCATTTAATTTGGCCTCTTCCTCAAATTTTTTCATAGAGGTGGACACATCCTTTGCAATAGATACTTGGAGTGATTTAAGGAACCAATCCAAAAGGTATTGACACCATTGAATCTCAATTTTTCAAAAGGTGTGGCATTGATGCCATTCGTGGATGTGGTCCGCAATTTTAGTAACATTATTTTGCAAAAAATATGTGAGAATTTTGAGACCTAGTTTGTTAAATATTGGTGAATGAAGGTAGGTGAGAGATGTGGTGGTTATGGTCCCAAAAGAAGTATGGGATTCCCTAAGTAAATTAGCTTACCACTTTGCAATTGTACTAGTGAAAGCTTTTTGGAAGAGGTGAAGGCTAACGAAATCCTCTACTGTGTTGTTGGAGGAATACCATAGATGGAACAACATGGTATGGTTGGCAGGGTCATATCCTTGTTTCCCTTCAAACTTAGGGATGTATGATGGAATATCTTCAGGCATATTGGTCCAGGTTGTGTCATGAGCAATAGGGTCATTGACCAACTTCGCTAAATCAGGGAGATTCAAGCTAGCCATGAATTGTAGGTTTGGGTTGGGTCCTGCCATTGTATTTTTTGTGTTCTTTCCACGAGGGGGAGAAAATATAATATGCGGTGGTGATATGTGTCTTCTATGGGAAGATGAATATGTGGTGTGGTATTTTCTCGAAGAGGGGGAACAAGGTGGGGTGTTCCCTCTATGGGGAGGAAACAAAGGTGAGCCTCTTCCGTGAGAGGAGGAGGAAAAAGGGTCCAAACTCTCTTTGAGGGGAGATAAAGAGTAAAGGAAGGTGTGGAATTTCCCGGAGGATCCAATATACGTGTCCTAGGGGCGACTCTGACTAGGTGATCTCCCTTGTGTACCATGAGGATAAAATGGGAAAACAATCCTCTAGAGATGGGATAGGACTTGCAATATGTCAAACTACCTTAGGGGGGGATTTTTCTTCTACAGTGTGGAATTCTAATGACAAAGTGAGAGTGATGTTGGGAAATAAACACAATTGGACAAATGCAAAAATATGCCAACCATAACAGATGCAAAATGGTGCAGTAAGTGAGTGATATGTGCAAAGATGGCTTAGTGACAATATGTCCACATGTCGGTTCTTTTTAATTATGAGTTAGATGAACTTGTATTTTAGAAGAAAATTAAAATATAGATTCCCTAAAGCCCTAATGTATTTCCTGTGAAATGTAACTAGGCCTTAAAAAAGTGAAATTATTGGTAGCAATGGGATCCCCACAATAATTGGCTAGTGAATGTAACAAAGAGCTAGTTCTACCGACATTGGGGCCAATGTTCCAATCAAGAAGACTTGGAAACAACTCCCAATAGAAATAGGTGACTTCAGGAATCACTTGCACCCATAAGTGCTCCTTGGTGATGTCCTAAGTTTGGCCACTAAGATACCTTGCGTTAAGTGTGGATTAGTGGTTCGGCCTGTATGATATAGTGTCATATCCCTACAACAAGATGAGCAACTTGTAGGGGAAAGCAAGGAAGCTATACCTCAGCTTTCACCTCCTTGGTTACGATGCACTTCTAATCCGGTTTTTCTTTTAACACTTGCTTATAACATGATTTTGATAGTACCCTAAAAGTCAACAATTCTATGTTTCAAAAAATGCCTAATAAAACTAAATTGGTGGTCGTTGTTTGAATGAATAGGCCAAGCAATCCTTTTAAGATAAAATATTATTTTGTGACCTCTTGTGAAGGATTTTAGTTGGTTATCATTTACAAGGGTTGATTTTATGGGTATTGATTTGATTAAAGTGTGTAAGGAAGGTATTTCACAATTTCCTTCCATTATGTTTCACCAAGATCTTATGTAATGCGAGGTGAGGAACAGACTTGGATTGAAATAGCTTTTAGGTCCCTTAGTTTGTGCAAGTGGGAAAACACATGTGAAGTAAGCAAATTGATTATTGCAATTAACTAAAGAGCTCAAAACAAATGCAAATGGAGATTGTAACTTGAACTCTAGAGACGCTAATGGTGCTTGCTAAACAAAATGATAATAATCTAAGTTTGCAATGGACGTATTTCACACTTCACTCCCATTTTTGATTCACCAAGATTGTATGGAATGCGAGGTGAAGAGCATACTTTGGGAGAGGAGATTATTTAGGCACTTTCTTGTGTGCAAAATTGGATTTACACTACTTTAACTAGAGATGTCAAGTAATCAAAGAAATATGAGAACTCTCAATGACTACTAGTGACAACAATGAGGCCCGTTGAAAGCCTCAAAGTTGGTTACCTAGGTAGATTTCGAGGGATGACCCATTAACTCCATAATCTTAGAATATGTAAGATAATTGCTATAGAAACTATTGCAAGTTTAAAACTTAGTCCTAATTCATTAGTGAGCAACAATGGGGTTACAAGATTATTGAAAGAATGATAAAAAAACAAATAAATGAGACAATCACATGAAAAACAGAAAAATAGGTGCATTGTAGCGTGGTAGAAAGGCTCACTAGCATGTTGTAGCACGGTTACAGTGTGGATTGGTTGTGTTGAAGTGAAACAGACACTCACATAGGGAAAGGTATGATAAACTACACAAATAACATGATTGTCGAGGATTCATCCATGTGAGCAACGTGGTCGAGATTTTGATATCTGCGCATCTGATAAAATGACTAAAATGGTTGAATTGGGGGTGAATTCCTGGGATGAGTGGTATGGACCTATTCACCTACAAAGCGTAAAACACCATTAATTAGACACTTGATAAATAACAACCTATTTTAATAGAAATGAACTAAAATATAGTGCAGTTTCTATAAATAGTATTGTGAAAAATATTGCACAAGAGTGAATCCTTCTCGCTTTGTCAAGAGAAAAGCCTTGTAGGTTGCAATAAGGATTTAGTATTAGGTGACCCTTTGTGGTGGGGGACTGCTCCAAGTGATCATGCAAGTGGTTGTTAGTGAAATAGAACAAATGCAAAGAAAATAAAAACAAAAAACTAAACAAAAAGAAAAGGGGTAGGAATGCAAATTCCAACAACTAATAGATGCCAAACCACTTCTTATATTTCCCAATGGTCAAGCATGTACAACACCTTGAAGATGTGAGATCCAACTGGAGGCAAACAATCTCTTTAAGGAATGTCTATTTAGTCCACTCTAGATTTCAAGTGGCTTAAAGAATAAATGAGAATAACACTTGCCCCTTGGAGGAAGGTGGTAAGGGAGCTTGGTGAATGCTAAACAAGAGGGAATAGGTGAGCTATGAATAAGCTCTAGCACAATTCTAGCAACACAACCTTGCTCTAAATTATTCTGATGATAAGCATGCACGTGACTTCCTTTCATAGGCCAAGAGGTGGCCAAGAAATAACAAGATCCCAATGTGATTCCAATGATCCATGATCTAGCTCCAAAGTACATAAAAGGGGGGCCTTTTAATGAACGTGAGTGTGTGAGGAGCCAAAATTCAAATTCTTGGAGGTAATGGAGCTTTCACAAATCTTTAATGCACTGCTGGTGGGTGAGATCCTAACGTTTGTGTCAGTTGCATGGATCTTGAAGGGAATCCCAAGATGGTTGTGTGTTTGTTGAACTGACAATATGCGTTGTAGCACATATAAACAGACAGTTGGTTGCACGGTTTGGTATTTGACTATTTTGGGCATCTTTGGACTCATGCTACTTCTTGGATATGATGAATATGTATTCGGTGGGTTGCATGTGATATGTTGATGATGATTAACTGTGTGAATTGCAAAAATGTTGCATGTGTGTGAGATTTAAGCATTAACAATTTCTCTTATGCAACCCTTTGAAATTTGGGCTTCATCACTAGTAAAGAGGCCTTCCATCCTCCACATGTCAACGATCACAATAACTCTAATAACACCCTCCTACCACCAGATTTGATAATTAAAGAGGTGGTTTTGAATCTATAAATTCCAAAGAGAAAGCCTTAGGGGAGCCATGCAACAATGTTCAATTGGTCCCCCATTTTCAATTAAGCCTCCCTGATAAAGATGAGAGGCTTGATTAACTAATCCATCAACTAGCAAGTTATGCTCTCTTCTAACATGAAAGAGTTGAAACGACTGGAATTGGGGAAGGATATCCATAATGTGTTTGTGGAGTCGTCCAACAATTTGATCCATAATATCTTAACAACATCTAGTTCGAGATAGGATGAGAAGTGAATCACCAATCACCACTGAGGAACAAAATCCTTCATCAAGAGATAACTTCAAACTTAATAACAAAACATATTGCTTCACCTGGTTATCGATGGCAATCTTTAAATTGAAAACATAGGTATTTACTATATTTCCTCCAAAATAAAAAATACCCCACACTTACCACCCCAACATCCCCTAGCAATTATCATAGTTGCATTACTATAATATTATGTGAAATCATCATGTATTATTCTAAATTGAATAATAGGGATTTGATAATTGAAATATCTAATATTCTCAATGTAGTCTAGCATCCACTCAATGAGAAATTCACGCGATTCTATGGTAGCCTCCTCACATTGTTAGTCCCTACCCTCGGGCTGGCAAGGACTCTATGAATCGGCTTGCCACCGTTTCGATTAGTCTACATGAAAACCAAGACAATTTTTAGACAATTTTCCTAAGTTTTCTATGCCACAATGTTTATTGAAACAATAAAAAAATGTATTGAACCAATAGACAATTTTGAGGCATTATTTGGCCTCGTATTGAGGCCATTTTCACTTGTGCATGTTTTAACTTAGGGTTAAAACATGTGTAACAACATTGATGACATTGAGATATCTAGTAGCTTTTTCATTTTGATTAATGCTATCTCCATTATGGCATTAGTTAGAAAACAAAAAATGTTAGTAGCTCCCTCGCTTATTACTTTTAAGTGGGGAATGCATTTCCAATCATTTATTTCCATCGAGACACTTACAACTTGAAAGCCTTCAACACCCATGTCACATGCACATGCACCATCTGCACCATCTGGAGCCTTGCATGTCTGCCAAAAAAATCTATACGTATCAATTTTTGTTGTTGTTTCCTCTCTAGTTGGTATTGCTTGAACCCATGGAGTTGTGCGTGTTGTACTCCAGCTACAACAATGTCAAAGACCATTCTACAAGGCCAAGCAAGGAAATGCCACTTAAATTTATTTTAGAGATAATTCCATGCATGCATCTAAATCCAACAGGAAGAAATTCCTTCAAAACAATTGAACGAAGTTCCTTCGATGCTAGGGCAACAAAGTTTTTGGTGGGAACAACATGAATAAATCCCTTCCACATAGAAGCTGAGGAAGAACCTACGGATTGAGAGCCATAGGCAGAACATCATGTAAGTTCTTTGAAATGTTGCATTAAGAATTAAAATGATCCTAATTACCACATACTTACATAATAATGGAAATGGAATTCCACCAAGAAAGGACGGAGCATGATATTGAGTTGAATGAAACAAAAGGTAAATAATTTCTTTACAATTTACAAAAATATTCTTACAATTTAAAAGATCATTCTACTGTCAGAATCTACTAAAAAAAATATAACCAAATATTGTTACCTTGTTCTACAGTATTGATTGGAATGGTGTTGCTCATTTACCTTTTCACCAAGGATGTTCGTCCTGAATGAGGAGGATATTATTGTAAACATTGTTAGCCATCGAATCAAACTGGACTTCCAATTTGAGAGCACATATCCATGATGATGTAAAAATAAATTATCCATGAGACAAAACCAATGAAAACAATTGAAACGTCGAGAGTTTCAATTTCTCCAACGCAGCTCCTTCTTACCTGCAATTTTCCACTGTGTAATGATTACATTCAAATGTTAACTTTGTTAAATGTATTAGCTATAATTAATTCAATAAGTTTATAGTTGTTTTGTTTAAAAATAATATTGTAGAGATATGACTTTCTTATGGTTAATAATTTGTAATGTTTTAAGGGAAATTTAATCCATTTGAGATTGGAAGATTTTATTTTATAATGATTTTGATGGTTAATAATTTGTAATTTTTTAAGGAAATAATTCATTTGAGATTGGACGATCGTATTTTATAATGTTTTAAGGGAAATTTAATTCATTCGAGATGGAAAGGTTTTATTAAATATTTTAAATTACATAAATATATATTATATAAAAAAAATTACACAAATATATATTATATTTTTTTTCCTTTTCACTAAAAAAAATTAAATAATTTTTTAAATTTACTTATCTAATTTCAGTTTTATTTTTATTTTTTATATTTACTCATTTAACTTTTTAAATTTACTTATCTAACTTCAGTTTTAATTTTTTTTTAAATTTACTCATTTAACTTTAGTTCTACAAAGCTTTTTGATTTTCTCAAATTTCATGTATACATTCTTATTTTTATTTGTTTTCATACGATAGAAAGACACTTCTCCCGTCTAAAATGTATCTTTTCAACCCAATAAAAAACCCTTATATAAATGATTTTAACTTATAATTTTAATTAACTTAAAATGAAGTGTTACATTTTCCACTTAAGTTCTACTATTCCTTGTAACTAATATATTAAACAAATAATAAATTCAAAATCATTCAGATTCATATATATTATAATTAATAATTACTTAATATTTTGCTTTTACTTTTGTTTGAGCTCAAAATAATGGAAACAAGAATTACTTTCTTAAAATGGCGCAGTTTTAGTGGGACAAAGGTTTAAGTTTCCGGGATTAAAATTTAATCAACTAATTGCAACATAGACGAATTGACGAAGGAAAGAAAAATACGGACAGAAAATTTTGGGCACATTAAATCCAGTGAAATTTTTATAAATTTTCTATTTCCAAGTTATAAATGGCATATTATCAACAGAAGAACTTACAGAAAATTTTGGGCACATTAAATCCAGTGAAATTTTTATAAATTTTCTATTTCCAAGTTATAAATGGCATATTATCAACAGAAGAACTTAAACTCGTTGAAATAGAGACAAAAATTGGCCTGTTAAATTCATAACAAATTTCTATAAACGGACAGATTATGGAGATGCGGGGTATCGATCCCCGTACCTCTCGCATGCTAAGCGAGCGCTCTACCATCTGAGCTACATCCCCAGATATTAAAATTGTAACCATTGTTTACTTTACTTGTAGAGTTATACCAACCGACCATACATGTCTATGTTCGTCAAACTCTTAACTTAATTGCTCAATAATTTAATGGTATATTTATGAATGAAAAAACAGTTTAAATGAAATGAATTAATGTTAAAAAAAAATCAAAACAAGAGGCACGAGTGCGGGTGTGGGAAAACGATTGCGGTTGCGATTATAGCCTTAAAAATAAAAACCTTAAATGTTTAAACTACTTTCTTAGCAAAGTTGCTACCAATAACTATGTAAAAATAAGTGTGATGCTACCAATAATTATTTAAAAATGTGTGTTGTTTAAGTTTGTTGTGAATTTTTCTTTTTAGACGATTATTTTATTATACATCGATAGTTAATAGATACACCATCAACATGGTACATGCATCAAAGACCTAACCTTTACCTTCACGTGGCAGAAGAAAAAAACATAACAGTCTCGGACATATGCAGAACATGATAGTGAGGAAAATGCATTTGGTAAGGGGGAACTTAAGCACTGTAACTACAATACAAAACATGGAGGAGAGATGTTGAGCAATCTTGACGATGTCGACGAATCCTGACAAAGGAAACGCCCCTTTCTTGATTTCTTATCAATCTAAACATAGCCGTAAGGAAATATAAGAAATGCACCACAACAGTCATGCTGCATGAGGCAGTTTGCAACTGCTTGGCGTGGTCGAGAAATTGACCAGTGAAGTTTGAAATCAAAAAGTAATTTCCTATAACAAAGTTGAACATGGAAGATAAAATTAGTTTGTTCCCTTGTTAACTAGGTGATCCACATGCATTTCAACTGTTGAAATCTTCCGCCCCATTGGTGATGAAGTAGATGAAGGTGGCCATGATGATAGTGTCCGCTCTTTCAACATATTCCTTGATTGAAAAACTTGGCTAGAGGTACTCGAAGAACAACTTCCTCTACTCCTAATTTTCATTTTTCTCTTCCTAAGACAACCGCTTTTCCTGAAAATTCTACATTTGAACGATCTATCTCTTTTATGAAAAAGGTTTGTTGCATCAATTACTTCCAACGATGCAGGAAAGAAAGGAATGATGCACGTGCATCGTATTCCCTTGTCAAAGTGACTTTGATCGCCTCAAAATAGATCTTCACCACCAATTGAGAGAGATCTAAGGGCTCATGGTTGTTCTAGGTTTTAGGTTTCTTGTTCTTATTCTATCAAAAGAAAGTTTCTACAGAACCCTCTTTACTCCTCTTTCTTGAATACGACTTTACTTAGGAAATTAGAAAAACAATACGCAAGGACGAGATCAATGTTCGTAACTCCAAAACCATTGGATTTCAAAATGAATGGGACAGAGTTTGGAATGGAATACTTATCTCAAACACCAGTGTTACACGGTCGCCTTTCAACACAACAAACAAAGGAGTTTTTACTCCCTTTTTAAGAAATCGGTGCTCTCAATTCCAACACAACGAATTCATCCTCCTTTTGGCAGCAATTTCCTACTGGTGATTTGATCCGAGATTTAGTTTTTATGTTAGAGATGATTTAAGAATGCAACCATCGTCTTATCACCCACAGGTAAGGGTCTTTGTCCCACTTACATGCAAAATGGTTTGAAATCACTCACAGGAATTTGAAGGATCTCTCTCTTTTATGTTAAGGTTTGTTGCATCAATTACTTCTACGAGATGAGAGATGAGAGTGGAGAGTAACTCTGGACTTTCCTTTCGAACAATGCATGAAAGTTATGGTGTTCAAACTCAACTTGCTTAGGTCTGGTAATACACAACCAGGTTCCTAGGGTCTCAATGTCATCTCTTCTCGCAATAAGTATGTGCCACGAGCCCATCTGATATCCCTTAATTTAAATAATGCACCCACGAGGTCTTAAATATGTAGACTAATGACATTAGTGACCTTATGTAACATATCGAGAACTGAAAAATAAATAGTTATTATTTATTTCAAAAAAAACAAAAAACATTATGTTAAATTTATTGTAAACTTTTATGGCTAAGTTGGTCAAGGATGACTGTAATTGAAGAATTATTTATTTTATTAATTAAAAAGAAGAGACACATATTTAAGGGAGATTGTTAAATGAGTGTTCACTGACCCACTGGGAGGAATGAGCAGCTGTAGATGGATGGATGACAAGTGGCAACACTAGCATTTCACTTTCTAGTTGTTGTAAGAAGCATAATCCCTAAAATTGTGGTCATGTTCCCTGAGAGGGGGAACTAAGCTGGTGGCTCATTTAATTCCAAAACTGACCCAAAGACTTAGGCAATATTTTAAATACCATCAAATTGAGTAGGATGCTCACTACTTATTCTGATTTCTAATTGAATGAACCTTGTGACTGCTGCAAACTGAAAAGTTAGGGACACAAGGAATTTGATGAGGGGATAAGTAAAGTGGAATTGTTGAGCTAAGTCTACTACCGAGTGCTAAGTTGCAACAAGTTTGTTGTGTGGCTATAATCAAATATTTTTGTCCTAGTGGTTCAGTGAATAGGCTCGGGCGTCCTAAGCAAGTAACTTTGGCTACTTCAAAAGAAGGTTGGGTGGAACAGTCTCCTTTGGGTGTTGTTCCCTTCTGCATATTATCTAGGTTTAACTGTTATTTAATTTTGAATATGTATTTTTAATTGGAATATGCTTAGTAACGTTAAATAGAATGATTGGATATGTTATGTACTCTATGTCTAGAAGCTGTTAGAAAAACTACATTTCTGTTTATTCCAATTAAAGGTTAAATCTTTTGATTTAGTCATTTCCGTTGAGTATTCTCTTAGCTTAAATAATGTTCTTTTTTCCTCTTGATGTAATCTTTAGAGTATTGCTACAATATTTCTACCTTAGTTTTTACAACTACTAAAATACTAGTATTAGAGGTATTTCCTCTGTTAGTCTAGGTTTAAGTAATTAACCTGCCTTATAAAGGAATCTGTCACAGATATTATTATAGTATATATATTTAATTACAAGGATTATAAGAATGAAAAATAGTAATAAAGATAGAACACTTAGATAGTTCCTTAAACTAACCTCCACAGTGCGTATTTTTCTAAATATATAAAGGGTTGGAACCTATATTAAAAATGTATACTTTGTACAGATGTGTTTTTTGCACAGTTTCAAGCTTTATAGCTTTTGTAACTTCAAACTAGAATCATTTAAGTAAAACCTCTAGTTCAGATCCAAAACCCTAGATACAATAGACAAAACCATAAATCAAATCAATAATTGATTTAGGTTTCATATTTTCTTTAAAACATTAATTTCTAGAAATACCAAATCAACTTTATCGATAGGCTGCATCATTGGTTACATGCTACAAGCCAAATTGGTATTGTTATATGTAGTTTATTACTTACAGATTTAAAAGCTAGCAAGACTTATGGCTTATATCTTTGGTTTTAAAAACAACCTTATCCATGGAGAAAGAAGTATCATTTCTTTAAAAAGGATAGTCAAATCGACCTAATAATGGTTTTTAAAATTGGTAAACAGATGATTGCCTTACGAATTCTAACAAAGAATAAACAAGACAAGCAGGGGCTCATGGCCAATATATTTCCTCTGTTAAACTAAAACTCTTCTATTTTTTTTAAAAGGACAAATAACGAATTGCAAAGTCAGGTTTCAACAGTGAAACCCTCATGAGTCTTCTACAAGTCATCAGAACCTTTACTAGGATTAATTAACAATGTTTATCTGTGACAGTGTCCTCATAGCTCTATTGTTTTATAGACTGGAACAACATCAAAGGAGGTCTCACGATCTAAATCTACAATGTATAAGATTTCTCCAAAACATGTTAACTAACAATATAAGTAAAATGACTATGTAACAAAATTAGCACTGTTAGTGGCCTCACGACCTTATTTAAAAATAGACACGACATTATAAAGGCTTCATGGCCGCATTATTATAAACCTACTCAAACTATAATTAAAACAAAACAAAGAAGAAACTCGAAATCAATATTTATCCATTATTGCAATGATATATGGAATTTTATAAGCTCCCATAGAATCGAAACCATGACATTAATTTATACAAAACCATAGATGAAAATAGAGGCCTTACAATTGTATCATTTTCTTTAAATACAAAACAACGAAACTGTGAAGATCAAGATAGGTTTTAAGACTGTAAATAAAAAAACCACCTAGGCAACACCTCGTTCCTTAAAAAGATAAATAATAATAGTATTGACACTACAAAAAATCCTGGAATTAGCGTCCCATTTAGCGTCCCTTTTTAGTGTAATTTTTTTTTATATTGAGTGGTCAAACTAGATGCTAAATGGGGCACGTCATGGAAAAAAATTAAAGCGTCTCAAAAAACGTCTTTTTTTGCTTCCTAGATAGCATCCTTTATGACATCCAAAACATCATCTATTTTTTTGCTTCCAGAATAGCGTCCAACTTTGCTTCCTAAACAACGTCGAGGTTTGATTCCTAAATAATGTCATATTTTGCTTCCTAGCTAGTGTCCACTTTTGCTTCTTAAATAGCATCCATGTTAGCGTCATATTTGCATCCTTAATAGCACCATGTTAGCATCCAAAGTAGCATCCAATATTGCATCCATTTTTGCTACCACTTTAGCATCTCATTTTGCACCATGTTTTACTTTCAAATATGTGTCAATTTTTGCTTCCAAATATGCACCAATTTTTGCTTCATTTCTTGCATCATGTTTTGCTACCAAAATGATGCCAAATATTTCTTCTATTGTTGCACCATATTTTGCTTCCTATGTAGCGCCATGTTTTGCATCCAAAGTAGCATCTTATTTTGCTACCATATCAACGCCATGTTTGGCTTCATCATTAGCGCCAAGAGTTACATCATTTTTAATGCCTAGTTTTGTGTCTTATTTTGCTACCATATCAATGTCATGTTTGGCTTCATCATTAGCACCATGTGTTGCATCATCTTTAATGCCTAGTTTTGCATCTCTCATTTTTTGGTCACTAATTTATTCGTTTTTAGTAATTTTATATAGAAATTTTGGTCATTTTGTTTGGTCACTTATCTCTTATTGTTTGGTCACTTATCTGTTATTTCTAGTTAATAATTTAGTTTTTTTTAACCGATATTATAATATCATTAGGGCATGGAGGAATCGAACCACCAACCTCCTACTTGTAAGGCAGGCACTCCTCCATTGAGCTAGCACCCTTTGAGAATTTAGGAACCTAACTTACAAAGTTCTCTATAATGGTAAAAAGGATCAATACGCAACTTTGAGTATCTAATGGTCGGAAAAATAAAACCTTGTTGTAGAGCACACCATCATGACATGGAGGGCATTTTAATTTGTGGGTTTAATAATCCCTATTTTGACACATGTATCCATTTATTACAAAGCTCTCCATGTGGGGTTTCCTTGTTGGTTACTTGTACGAACACATGTTTTCATTACTATTGGAAACCAATGATCCCCTTTCTTTACTAGAAAGATTCCAACAATACAACTAGCTCCTATATCTATTCAGTGATCTACTAAAATTAGAAAACAATTTGATTACATGGGAATACACTAAAACTTATATAACCTATCGTCTAACCTATCATTGACATTTGACCTTCTAGATATTTATCATGAGGAACTTATCCTCTTACAATATTTACACCTTCTAGAGGCTCTATTTACAAGTTTTCCTAGGATACAATGCTCATGCATCAATTTTAAACTTAAATTTTAGTGGCAACATACTTGATCCAACTGAAATTTTGAGAGTTGAAACATTAGTTTCAAGTTAAAAAATAGATCTTGCTGAAATTCCATAGCACATGGAAACCATCCTAGTTTGATATCTAACATACCTACTTAGGAAAATAGAAAACTCAAATCTCTATCAAAACTACAATCGGATTTTACTAGAAACCAAAACACATCAAACTGAAGAAAGTAGCAGCGAGTACATAGATTTGAAACTCAAAGCACAACATTGTTTAATGGTCTTGAAAAAGAAAATTCACTGACATATTCAAACTCTTCTTCTCACCCACTACTCAAACAATGAAATGAATAAAACCTATACCCATGCCTTCTCCTTTATAGACTAGGAGGTACAAATGAATTTGGACATATGCACTACAACACCTTAACTAGAAAAAAACCTAAATCCTAGATCTCTTACTGGCCTTGGGACTAATGCCCTCAACTTGCATGAAAGAACTATTCCTAGGTAGGTGCACCCACTAGAGGAGAGTGAAAGTGTGCATGCATGCATCTCTCTCTTCTAGGGATCTATACCCCATCTATCTTGGAATGAATGCAAATGTAAAGTGGCCAAATTGTGCATGCAACTACTAACTAAAACAAACTTAGAAATAGGACCGAATTGCTTAATATAAAAAGTATCTAGATTCTAAACTAGAACTACATTGAGGATAGCACATTCATGCCTTCTCTATATTTCTCCTCGATGAATGATCCTACACCCTCATTATTGCTGCACAAAACTGTTGAAGGAGGGCATACTACTACTGTTGTCATTAAGTTTGTTGTATAGATTGTTGTACGAAATCCCTACTTAAGTACCTACACCATAAACCTTCTTTGCATGCATCCAAATCTTCTATGCTTACTGCTGCCATTAAATGACATTCTACTAAACACTTTCTGAGGTACCAAAAGTCTAACATGTATTGTTTTAATGATTGTTTAAGTGGCATAAGTACAACAAAAATTCACAGGTCATAAAGCTATGCAAAAAATCAAATATTAAAGATCAACTAACATAATAGATTTAAGTTATTGTAAAAGAGAACAACTCAGTCACAAAGCTTCTCTAGAGCTTAAAGCAAAGAAGTAAGATTGTAAAAAGATGTAAAGTACATTTTAAGTTATGGTTCAGAAATTCTAGCAAACAAATAATAGATGAAATAAATATTTGATAAATTCTTGATATAGGACTTGGTAGAATTGTAGAAGAAGATGATCCCCAAATTTTCTATTGAAACCAAACTTAATAAAAGGTGGACTTGAATATAAAATATAAATGTCTCAAATGGGTATAATCTTTTTACAATGCAAGGGTTTCCTTCAATATGAGGATCATTGTGTGCTTCATTCTATATATACCTCACCTGACTAAAAGAATATTTCGTAACAAGGGCTTCAAAGATGGAAATCATAGTTGTTATGAGAAACAAGCTGACATTGAACATGCTTTTGGAGGTGTCAGTTTGTTAAGAAGGTTTGCAACAGAAGTCAAAGTATTTTTGCAAGTATGTTCACTTCTCAACCTTGCTAGTGGGATTATTCTTTGTGGAGACCCTCGTTGCTACAAAATATATGGTTTGAATGCCCAATAGGTAGTGAGGATGATTATGTTTGAAGATTCAACCAAAGAAGGATTCACTGAAATTAACAAGATCTCAATTTTATGACCAAATGGAATGTTTAAACATGCATAGGATGCCATAAAATAGCATTGCCAAGCCATTTTGCCTCCAGAGAGAAACAACTGAGCCCACAAGAATCATAGCTCTATCCAAGCTTCCCATAGAGATTGCAACGCTGTCCGACAGAGACATGCAGTTATTCCCAACAGAGACAACTTCATCCCATTCCAAATTAGGACCAAGAGGATGAATCAACAAATAAGAATGGGTCATACAAACTACCATAAAGCATAACTATGGACCAAGACACTTGAAATGTCGTTTCAACTCTGAATAAGACGATTCTGAAATTATTTCTTCTACTACATGTCCAATTTATGAAAAGAACCATTGAGTTAAAGTGTTTTGTATGCACCCTAAAATAAAAGTACACAAATTTCTTTGTTAACTCAACATTGGCACGTGTATGGGAATGGGTAGAAACTCAAGTCCAATTGGTTATGTAATCCTTCTACCACAACCACATATCACAAATATGTGATTAGGAAGTGAAATCAAAATATATAAACTCATCTTGCAAAACATTTTGACCATTTTATCATAGCTATCTATATTTGCTCTTTCAAGCATAGAGAATAATGTCATTTTATTATATCATGTTGATGAATACTAGTAGAGAAGTTAAAATTGTAGATTGCACTCAGTTCATAAGGTCACAACTCAGGTTCATAAGGTCACAGCCAGTAGTGACACACAGTCACACTATCTATGACACTCAGTTATTCCTAGAAGAGACACAATCATGCCTAGTAGTGACACACAATCATACTATCAAACACACTAAATTATGCCTAGCAGTGACACACAATCACACTAGTAGAGACACTCAGTTATGCGCAGTAGAGACACAGTCATGCCCAGCAGTGACACACAATCAGCTGCTCTTTCAACCCTTCTACAATTAGCAGGATGTCCAATTTTTTTCATACCTTTGGTATTTTATCAAGGAAAACAAGTATCTAAGATTACATGCCTAACACCCAAATTGGTGCTTATTTATGTTTCCCTGGGATTGACTGTAGCTGGAGACAATATGCTTTACTCTTGGGGTCTCTTATATGCCTCTTTCAACCTATTCTCTTCTTTGTTCAAGTCAATTGGCCTTTAATGTTGTATTTGCATTCACCTTTAACAGGAAAAAGATTACCCCATTTATCCTAAATTTTCTTGTTTTGCTTTCTTTGAGTGCAATAATGCTTGGGATTCATTGAGACAGTGATATGCCTAAGGGAGTGAATACTTCCAAGTACATAATAGGATTCATTTGTACTGTTGCAGCTTCTGCAATGTATGGACTAATTCTTCCATCGATGCAGCTTGTATTCAATAGGGTTTTAAAGAAGGAGACTTTTGTAGTAGTTCTAGAGATACAAATTTTCACATCCATAGTTGCCACTGTGGTGTGCATAATTGGATTGTTTGTTGGTGGGGAGTTCAAAGATATGCAAGAAGAGGCTGAGAGTTTCACAACAGGGATAGTTTCCTACTACATGACATTGATATGGTTTGGAATAGGATGGCAGGTTTTTGCTGTGGGTGTAGTGGGTTTGATCTTTTTCATGTCTTCCTTATTCTCAAATGTCATTAGCACTATGGCCCTCCCCATTGTGCCCATATTATCAGTGGGTTTCTTCCATGATAGAATGGATGCTCTTAAAATTATTTCGATGTTGTTAAGGATATGGGGATTTGTTTCCTATGTATTTGGTGGGTGCATGATAGTCTTGCCCTGTAGTTAGTGAGTCTTAGAATTTGATCTTAAGTGACAGTATTCAAATACAATACTATATTTACATACCTTGACTGTCTTTCTTGACTTGATGAAGAATCAGAGTTAGAAAAATTGATAATTACATTATTTTTCTGAAGACTGCACCTGTACCTTGTACTTGGATAGTCTTCAAACTTCTCCTTATTTCACTGAATTCAGAACACCACACTTCTTGACTATAGATATTTTGTCGTTTTCTCAGTCTTCTCAACTATCTCTTGATATAAGTCTACCCTAGTCAATTTGTTTGGCATATACCAATTAATACTATGATGTAAGTATGCAACGGAGATTCTTCTAGTAGAATCCTGATTTGATAGCATAAACACAAAGGCACAGGGCTATCATTCAAAAAAGGGTGTCACTCCACATAGACATCAGGATAATATCTAAGATACATTTATGAAGACAAAAGTCTGATAATTTTCGTAAAGGTTTATGTATTCAAAGACTGAGAAGAAGAACCTTTCAAAAGATAAGATACAAGATATTTTGAGTACAATAACATACTGTAGCAAAACGCAGAAAACATAGTAGACAATTGAAGTTCAGATTATGATTTGTAGCAGTATACACATAAATTTTTCTCTAACCATGGATCAGATCCTATGGTATGAAAATCTAGTACTTCTAATTTTGGTTTGATATGGACAAGGGTTATTGCCTATAGGAAGGATCTAATTTAATGATTAGTGGTTTGGTTTTAGACTATCACTGTGACCTCTATTATTTGTCTATCAACTGAGAATGAGGACTGAGACTCTAACTTTCAATAGGCCAAAGTTTGAAAGTCCTAAAGACTGTGTATCTGATGCTCAAAAGCTGAATTAGAACTGTTATAGTTCATATCTGTGGGTTACAATATCCTTGTGAATTTGAAGGATAGAAGGGTGTAAAATATGAGCTTAAAAGACATCTTGACAATGATCTTTCCAGGTGGTAACTGGCGATGATCTTGCAGCTGGTAACTTGAACCTTGATAATGAAGAAGCCCTCATGCAAATACAAATGAAGTCATCAATCATCACTTGGAGTTTGAAACAATTACTGATCACATGTTGGATTTGGTTGAACCCTCACAAGCAGCTAGTCTGCAGTATAAACAACACAATTTTGATACATTTTTAGAAGGTAAGTGTAGCTACAAAAAACTGTCTTACTACTATAGTTGGCAGCGACCAAGAGCCTAGAGTTTGAGGATTTTGTTTGGAACGAAAGGAAACTATTTTAGTGATGAATAAACCAAGGATACTTGGGAGTGGGATCGATATTGGGAAGCGGGAGCAGGAGCAGGAACGAGAAGCAAAATTTTCAGAAGCATCCGGTTTGGAAGCGTTTCGGGAGTGTTTTTTATATAATATATATTTTTAATATATTTTGATGCATATATGCCAACAAATGCTTGTAAAATGTTGAATTAGTTATGGAAAGCATAAAAACATGAAATAAATCATAACATAATAAATCCTAATACCATATAACATCATTCATCAACCATCAATGATTCAATCAATTATCATATACTAGTGAATTCGTCAAACATAATTTGCAAGTGTGGAAACATAGATTTAGCTCGTCAGATATTTGACAATATGTTTGAAAGAGATTTGGTCTCATGGAACACAATGTTTGATGGGTATGGAATGCATGGTTCTGGTAAGGATGCTTTGGATGTTTTCTACCAAATGCAATAGATGGGAGTTAAACCAGATCATATCACTTTTACGTGCCTTTTGTCTGCATGTAGTCATGCAGGCTTGGTGTATTTAGGCAGGAAATGTTTTAATTCCTTAAGTCAAGATTATGGCATTACCCATAGGATGGAGCACTATGCATGCATGGTTGATATTCTTGGTCATGCTAGACATCTTGATGAGGCTCAAAATTTTATCAAGATGATGCCCATAGAGCCTGATTCTAGTGTATGGAATTCCTTACTTGGTGCCTGCAAAATTCATTGCAACATAGAACTAGGAGAATGGGCATCAGAACGGCTTTCTGAGTCAGGTTCCAAGAATGCAGGAAACTTTGCATTTCTCTCAAACCTCTATGCTGCAGCTGGAAGATGGGATGATGGAGCCAAAGTGAGAATGATTCTGAAACACATTGCTTTCAAACCTTTATACTGCAGCTGGAAGATGGGATGATGTAGCCAAAGTGAGAACGATGCTGAAACACAGGAGATTAAAAAAGATTCCAGGGTGCAGTTGGATTGAGATCAATAAGAGGGTCCATTCAATTGTTGCAGCAGATAGATCACACCCATAGTCTGAAAAATTATACATGGTTTTAGAGAGCTTGGACAGGAAGATGAAGTTGGTAGGGTATGTTCCTGACACGAGTTTTGTCCTACATGATGTGTCAGAGGAGGAAAAGAAATCCCTTGTTTTAAGCCATAGTGAGAAGCTGGCCATTGCTTTTGGGCTTATTAATACAAGTCCTAGAATTCCCATCCAGATCACCATGAATCTCTGAGTTTGTGGTGACTGCCACATTGCTACGAAGTTCATCTCAAATATAGTCAGGCGAGAAATCATTCTGCGAGATACAAAATGTTTTCATTATTTCAGGGATGGACTGTGTTCTTGTGGGGATTACTAGTGATGCTAACTAAAATGAGAGAAATGTGAGCTTCACCATGCATGATGTCTGAATGAGCCACAATTCATCGTCAACCTTAGATTCTGCTTCTGCACAGGGTGACTGATGTTGTATATGTAGAATCGAGTTCAATATTGATGTAGAAAATGTGCATCAGGAAGCCTTCTTACTTTAGTATTTAAAATATTCAGGGTCTAAGATTGATCTAAAACATCGTTGCTGATGAGCAAGAGGTGTTAAAACAATGATAAAATTCATTTTAGTGATAGTCACTCATTCTTTGGAGTAGATAGATTACACCCTCAAGTAGAGAAAAATTTACAGTATTCAAGAGCTTTACTGGCCAAACGGGAAGCAAAGAAGTGCCTGATACAAATTTTACCCTACATCAGGAAGCCTTCTTACTTTAGTATTTAAAAAATATAGGGTCTAATATTGCTCTAAAACATCGCTGCTGATGAGCAAGAGATGTTAAAACAATGATAAAATTCATTTTAGTGACAGTCACTCATTCTTTGGAGTAGACATATTACACCCTCAAGTAGAGAAAAATTTGCAGTATTCAAGAGCTTTACTGGCCAAACAGGAAGCAGAGAAGTGCTTGATACAAATTTTACCTTTCATATCTAGGCATAGGAAGATATACTTGAACTCAGAGAGGCATATTGCTCACTTTTTTGGCTTAATAAAATATACCTTTACATCTACACAGGTCATGAACAACTTCGATATGCATACTGAATGCATTGCACCTATATTCAGTTCCGAAGTCGTCGGCAATAGAAATTGCCATGAATGCTAATCATTTCAGTGGTGGATTGTGATATATGGGGTAATTAATGAGAACAAACTGTGATCTTCTATCACAAGAAACTTCTACAATGAATTATATTTAGCAACTAGTAAGTAGATGTGTTACATAGGTCCATTATCCATAACATCAAGTTATCAACCTTACAGCTTCAATCTTTAGAGTTCAACTTCAAACTTCAAACTTGAATTTCCATGTTATGCATTTCTATTTATTATGTAGTCTACATTTTTTATTTACATGTTTTATCTTAAATATTTAGGTTGGAGCAAGCGAGTTGTGCCTTTGGGATGTATATTTTTCAATTGTGTTAGAGAAGATTATATGCTATGGAAAATTCTTAAGGTTAACTACAAATAAGTTAACAAGGATATCAATATGGCCGCTGGACAGGAAGACATACATTCTTAATAACTATACATATTGTACTCTGTGCCTCTATCAGCATTTGCAAATGCACTAAGGACATGCTTTCTGAAAGAGAGATATTATGGATTTCTGAAGGGTTTTACATGATTGAACCATTCAATATTATAGGCTTATTATGGTCGCTGGATAGGAAGACATACATTCTTAATAACTATACATATTGTACTCTGTGCCTCTATCAGCATTTGCAAATGCACTAAGGACATGCTTTCTGAAAGAGAGATATTATGGCTTTCTGTCGGGTTTTACATGATTGAACCATTCAATATTATAGGCTTATTTTCTATGTCTTGATCTTGTATCTTTTTATCATCAAATGACCATAAACATGGCATATTGTCCAGAGTTAGAGAATGGATGGTGTACACAGTTAACATTTTTCTCTTAATCATTTTGTCAATGCCAAATTGAAGAATGTATTTGAACTGAGTTGAGTACTAACTTCTTCCTCCAAATATGTTTGATACCTAAAAATTTTGTTGCAAGTCGAATGTATCAAGTTACTAAAAATTAACCAGTTTATCTTCAGTCCTCAAGTGACAATATAAGATAGAGTCACTAGGTTAGTGCCAGACTTGAATTGATATGGATTTCACAATTAATGTTTTTATTTGTCTTTCATTAATTGTTTAAATTGTGAGTTAAATTATATTTTGGATGTTATAAACGTATTCCCCAATTTTGTGATGTTCTTCTATTCGCTATGATGTAGTCTAAGTACGTGTGATTTAAATAGGATTGACAATGCATGGATGTTATTAGTGGACAAGGGGACTTGGGGATCGATATAGCATCTCTTAGAAGCCAAGTAACCCTTAAGTTTTACTAAATATGATTACTTGGTATCATGTCAGGGCATTTTGTTTGAAGCGCACACATCATTAAGGGGATGCCTGAGGCATTTGTGGGAAACACTTGCTTGTTGGGAGGTATCCCTCTGTGCATGAAACACCTGCAGTGGGGACATCACCCCAACAAAAGATAAAATAAAATACTCTATTAAATCTGATTTGATACCACAACCTTGATTTCAAGCATTAGGAATGTTCCAGTTCCAGATACAAATCATTAATAAAGCATACTTGAGTATGGATTATGGAATTATGAAAAATTGTTGCCTCTATGCATTTTTATTATGTATTATGTAGTACTTTGAGATTAAGACTTCATATTGTACTAATTGGAATAATATGTGGCCTTTGGGGAATGGTGTACTAATTTCATACATCTGACCAAAAGTTGCAGACACCCTGATTTAAACATAGAGATTTAATAGCTATACATAAAAATAACCATAGAAGAAAGAGGATTTACGCAGATCGCTCAAACCCTAGCCGAAAAAGTAGTGAGTTGAGAAAATATCACAAGCCCTCATAGAAAACTTAATAAATATATATTGACGAGAATAATGAATAAACTTGTACCCAGGAAAACACAAGCCACGAATTGTATCAGAAATTTGTCGAAAAAATTAATGGATGAATATGAAAACTCACCTGACAGTGGCAGTAGATGAGAGGAAAATATCTCTTTGCAAGTTAAAAACATCAGAACCTTGAGACCAAATACAGATGTCTGCCCCAATATTCAGATCTCCAATACCAGCTGTTATCATGTATACCTCGTATGGTGTAGTGAGATCCCAACACCTAATGCAACCATCAGAACCTCTCGAAAAAAGTTTCTTTGCATCCAAACTCCAAACAACGCTCAAAATTTTTCCTTTAACTCTTGGAAACAACCTGTAATAGTCCATGACTTCCTCATGAACAACATAAATACAAACAACACCATCTTCACAACCAATTGCCACTCGTTGCACCACAAGTTCTTCTTCTTCACTATCAGATCCACAAGGAGTGTTGTTTATTCCATTTTCATCACCACCATCATCATTATGCCGACTGGATTCAATCCAAGGATCTCTTGCTCTTTGTAAGGGATCAGCTACCATTTGCCAGATATATCCTCTAACGGCCTCTAGAACCATCTTCTACTATAAAGAGCCAAGGTCCCATCCTGAAATGGATCCATCCAAACTAGCTGAGAATAAACAACCAGATGGACATGAACCTGAGTCTGTGAATTTGGACCATCTCTGCAGCTTCAACAAAATACTACCAAAACCAATTAAAATATACACCACACAAGCAAACTTGGGGTCGTAAACGGTTCAGAAGTGTGCCCACCTTCTGTAAAACCCTCGTTAAAACCTTTGCAGCAAAAAACCTTACCAAGAATATTTAAAGGTGAGTGGGTTGCCTCAACATCCAATACAATTTGGCTCCAATAACAATACTGAAAGAAGAAGAGACCAGAGGCATTTGAGCTTCAAACTGCTAAAAACCACATATTTTTAAGCAATTTTGGGCCAATAAACTTCAACGTGTCCGCCAATAAACTTCAATGTGTCCGCAAAGAGTATGGGAAAAGTTTACAGACAAGATTAAGGATTTGTATGGATACAACACTGGGTTACAAAGTTGGAGAGTTTGGTGTGACGGGCACAAATCGACCGAAGGGTCAGTGAGAGAATAGTTTGTCAAGGTGGTGGCCATGGTGGCTTCAAATAAATGATTACTGCCACAGAGCTGCTTACAGGTTTTAACCTCAGGCCCTTCAAAACCCAAGGTAACGATAGAAAAATAGCTTTAGGGCTCGTAGCTTGATGATCCCCATAGAAAGAGTGATGTAAGGGGTGGAAACGATCAAAGAGAAGGAATAAAATGCACGAAAGAGAAGGAATAGAATGTGCGAGCAAATACTAAAAGCTCTGCATTGTAGCGAACAAGTAAAGAGAATTTCTAATACTACTCTGATAGCCGATCCTTAGTGAGCTCTCATAGCAGCGAATAGGGTTTCATTTTCTTGCCAGCTATTCCCACACTTAATTCCCATTTTAAAATAGTTGGATGCTCGTGAATATGCTAGAACATTGGTTGTGCGCTCGTTGGGTTGAGCCGAGAATTCCCCGATTGGTTCATTTGATTACTGCTCATCCGGTTCCTTGGAAGGGCTCGGCTGGGAAGACACAAGTTGGATTTTACATCATAGTACATAAATGACCCTAGTTGTTCCATTAGAATCTGGTCTTCCCATGATAGAAAGTTATGTTCCCATTAGATTCTGGTCTTCCCATGGGTCTCCACCTGTTCTCTCTTCACCCAGTAAAATAAAAGACATGCATTCAACCAAATACTACTTTGACTGTAATCATTGTTTTACTGTGGCACTGCTTTGGCTCAGATTACCAATGACTAAAGTATAGCCATAGGTTTTCTAGCATACCCCCAAAGCGAGGGAAATGAGACACCGAATTTTTAAAATTCACAAAACTCACTAAATTATTTTTCAAAATTATGATTAAGTAAGTTGATTCATGGCATAGAATACAAATGATAATGTGTAAATTTGTATGTATTTGCTTTACTTTGAAGCTCTGTATATATATTTTGTTTGCAATGAAAGAATATATATTATACTATTATTTTGTAACAAATATGTGATTTAAAGAGAAATTGAACAATTGGCTTTCACCAACTAAGAAAATTAGTTTTTTTTAACGTTTCAAGAGTTGTACACAAATATCTTTGTCATATGAAACGCTAATATGACCTCTGTGAAACGTCACTGTGAAATTTAGGAGGACAACATTATGTGAAATTACTGAATTAACATAAATTCTATGGTAAGTAGAGAAAGTGCAACATTTTTAAAAGGCCAAAAATGAGAAGCAAATGTGGTATCTATCTTTTGTTTCAAGATGGAAGTGGTCGTTGTGCGATCCTTCATTATGGGGGGCATCACCTCAATAAAAAACATTTTCTTTTTAAAGAGATCCCACTAACATTACACAAATCTAAACCAAGGGTCATAAGGTTTGAAGTGAACACATGATGGAAGAAATGAGAAGAGGAAGCCATGTGTGAGTGTAATGGCTCCCTCACTTGGGATTAATGAGACAAGACTTGCTGTGCATTGGAATGGGTGAAGATGCCAAACGGAGCACATGCCCAATTTATCACCAAACAACATTTTAACTTCAAACATTTTCAATCTAAATTGAACTTTGTAAGGCAGCCCTCTTCTTTTTGTGGGGTCTTTATTTTACACTATAATTCCCTTGTCTAACTTGATTGCATCATTGGAAAGTTGATCTGCAATTGAATTGTTGAGATGCGTGAGGTGCATAAGTTTCATGTCATCGAGGTTTTGAAGGTTCCAATTAATACACTCATAATTCTTACATTGTGTATTCCCTTCCTTAATTTTTTTCCCCTTTATATGCTTTATGACAAGAAACGAGTTTCGAAAAATTATAATATGTTGTAGTAGAAGACTCTTCACAATTTTTGTACATAGAAGGAAGGTGTACATTTCATCCTAGTTACTTGTCACCACACCTATACCCATGAAAATTCCATTTCTTCCTTTCCATTAATATCCAAAAAAAACCTTGCACTTCCCACCCCTTAGCATTACTTATATTATATTCTATTAACATAAATTCTATTTATAAAAAAAATAGAATCATATTTACGAAACACTCCCAAAGTGGGGAAATGAAACATACATTTCATTCATTTTAGACATACTGAAGTTCTTTTCGGTGTTTCATTTCCCCGACTTTGAAGGTATGCTAGTACTATATATTTTCATTTTATCAAATAATGTTGACCTACCCAGCTTTTTGCTTCACTTCTCTTTTCTTTGATCTTTGCATGTGTTTTACACGGAGACACAGATGTAGGCAGCGGTTCTCATTGGTTTTATTTGATGTGTGGCTCGTGTTCAAACCGCCTATGGTGGATTTCCCTCTTCATGTGCTTTCATTCTTGTACTATTGACTAAGACTACAAATCTCTTTTAAAATTTCAAACTTCTAAAAAGGGGACAAATAACAGTGGCATTTAATGAATATGTTTCTTAACTCCACTACAAACAAAGGAGGTTGAAAGCTTAACAGAATAATACAAATAAGCAAGATCAGTGAATAACACTATACATAATATAAACCAAATACAAAATGAAACATTCATTCAGATGAGCTATTTCTAAGTCCACCTCTTCCTCGACCAAGTTCAGAAACTAATTATATAGTGAAATACAACAGACAAAAACATAAATCATCATAAAAAAATTACTGCTCATAGAAGTGTCAAAGTTACCTAATTGAGTGTTTGTGTAAATCTGCATCAAAAAATCAGTAGACCAACTTACTGATTTGGCACATTAATACATAAGCTAGAACTTCCAAGCAATCTGGCTGAAAACCTGAAAAACACATTATAAGTCAGTTAAGCGAAAGGAGAAGCAGACATAAGTTAAGGCTGTAAGATTTGCAAGAGCTGGGAAGAGGAAGAGCTTGTGAAAAAAAGCATTTGTGTCCCAAGCAAAGGTCGTCAATCATTTGTGTAAGGCGATGGTTTATCTAGATGATAGTTGTTGGCCCAATTCTTAATTGCCTTGTCAATCATCATGGACGACGAAGATACTTGGCCCATCCTTAGATCGAAAATACGAGATCATGAATTCAGATATATCATTCTCATGCATACCATGAGAGAGTGTATGCGTTTAGCAAAGAGAATTTCAAGCACTGGGAGAAAGTGGTCAGAGCGTTGATGAATCCGATGCAGGAGAAACTAGAAGTGTTGATAGACAATGAAAGAATGGTTACATAATATGGAATTCAAGTGTGGATACTTGCAGAGCTGAGTCTTATTCCCCAGTGTTCTGCAAGAGTATTCTTCCCCAGTGCGTTAAGAGAGAGACAGAGGAAGTCATGGTTGTTTCAGTTTATAATGGAAACAACAAATAGTGTTAGATATTGGATCATTGCAAACACCTATCAGCTGAGCATACCATTTGCATTGGCGAAACAGACATGAGAGTTGCCATAATATGGAATAATGAAAGGCACACTCGGAAGGGACACTCTCATAGCGATACACAGTCGGAAGGAACACTCTCATAGAGAGACATGGGGAGGTTCCTTAGAAGACAGACCTTAAGAAGAGTAGTCCCTTAAATAACACTTTTCGTGTAATAAATGATAAATGATGACGAAACCTTGAGAAGAGCAGCTCCTTAAATAATACCTTCGGTGTAATAAACACGATCCAAACTTATTTTCAGGTCTGCCTTGAGTGGTCCTTGTTTTTAGATTTTTATTAAGTGCTTATGCAAACAAATCATTCACTCATCATCAACAACGTTATTGTTTTTCAAAACCCTGCTTCCCTTAAATATATGGGGTTACTTTTTATTTTCCCTTTGTTTTCCATGGAAACCCACACTCGACCATGAAGTGAGAAACCCTTCAAAACTTCATGTGACTACAGTGAGAGTTTTACATGTTATTGGATAGATCGTTTATACATCCAACATTTAGGATGGCCCTATCACATGGTTTACTGGTCTATTGTGTGACTACAGTGCTAGCTGAGTGGTTTATCAAATTCCTTGATTCAAGGAAGAAATTTTTTTAACAAATAAGGTATAGAAATGCATGAGGGAATTGGTGGATATATTGTAGAAAGGGACAACGAGGTGCAACATTATTTTTCCAAGTTGGGTTACATTGGATATTCATTATTTCTTGTTTCAAATCCTTGCTTATCTTAAATATATGCTATTACTCTTCCTTTTCCCTTTGCTTCTCAACAACCAAGTTTTCGTATACCAAGCATACTCTAAAATTGGGTAAGGAAATGCAAAAGAGAATCAGAGTGGATATATTGTAGAATGAGACAACGAAAGGAGCAACATTCTTTTTTTAAGTTGGGTTATGTTGGATCAATATTGGATATTATCTCGCAAATATTGGCGCTCTTGATTTTAGGATGCAAGTTATGATCTTGTTTTTATTCTTTCAAGATCGTAGAGTCCCTTGTTGTGACCCGCAATTCAAAATTACATGGTTGTGTGTTCTTTTGTGGGAGGACTAAAGTCACCGGCAGATGCAGTCACAACACTTATTTCACCATTGCACAAAGATAAGGGAGATTATTATTGTTGTTAAATGTACAATATTTGTTAACTTTTATTATTCCTTAGATGATATTCTAAAACAATTTAAGGTCATACGATCACTAAAAGAACAACAAGTATAGTCACACAAGAGAAAAAAATATTTATCCTAGGAAACCCTCGTGGGGGAGAAAGCCCATAAAAAATTCCTCATTATAGAACTCAACCAAAACAGTGTAAAACCCAAGACAACTACTTCTCTCAGGCTTTCTGGCTCACTTCTTCTTCTCTCTCTTGCAAACTTGCTTGAGTGGATGGAACTAATTGTGAAGCACTAAAGACATTAAGTTAAACTCCCAACTAATGGTCAAGCAGTTAGTTAATGAGTTCACATTTAGTTAAAGGAGTTAACAGTTGGTGAATTAACGGAGGGTGCATATCTTTGAGTTAATGGTGTAGTTCTTGTAGCATATTTTGCCTTAGGTTGAATCATACACTTCGAAAAGGGGAACCTTATAGTTGGTGGTTGTATGTCAGCAAGTCACATGCAAATCTGCTTCAAATCTGGGAGCTCGACCGGTCAAAACAATGTAGTTTTAACATGTGCATGATAATGTTATAAAATTAGAGAAAGGTAGTGATTAAGGCAAGGTAATATTGGCACTTACATAACAGTTAGGGAGCACATGCATGGAGAAAATATGATGTTTGTTATATTCAACATCCAGGGCGCCTTTACGTGCCATGATTACAATCATTTACATGCCACTATGATAAATCAAGATCCAAAAGAACTATCACATGAATCATGATCATTGATATATCTGACATTATGTCGTGCATTTTTTGAACACAATTCCTAGCTCTAAACCTAGTGGAATTCCTAGCGTTGTTCCTTTCGAAATTTCTTGCATTATTCAAGGCGCTATACTTGGATCTATACCCAGCACGATGTTGGATGTTTTCTAGGTGCATTTCCTGGCTCTATACTTGGCACTATGTTGGATGTTTTTCTTGCCGAAATTTATGGTACAATTCCGATTGCTAACCTTGGATTAATATATGGTGCTATGCTATTCAAGACATTTTTTCTAGAGGCTATTCTTAGCATTATATGCGATTTTTTTTTGGACGCTAATTGGGACGTTAAATTGGATGCTAATTGGGATGATAATTGTGACGCTAATTGGGATGTTAATTAGGACACTAATTGGGATGCTAATTAGCGTCCAAAATAGTGTCAACTTTTACAAATGGACACTAATGGGATGCTAATTGGGATGCTAATTGAGATGTTAATTGGGACGTTATTTGGGACGCTAATTGGGATGCTAATTAGCGTCCAAAATAGCACCAACTTTTAAAAATGGATGCAAATAACACCATTAAAAGCGCCATCCCGTGGAAAAGCATCCACTCTATCCAAAAAATGATGAAAAATACACTAAAAGTGATAGTGGATGCTAAAAAGGAAGATAAAAGAGACACTAATCACAGGGTTTTGTTATAGTGTGATAGTGGCTATATAGCCCATAGTTTTCAACCCAAAAAGAATGCGAAAGTATATAGGCCTCACATCCACTTCATTCATTTAAACATTTACAAACACAACATTTTATGCTCAAATCCGGCACAGAGAAGCAATGATGTATAAGTTACAGTACACGAGTATGGAATTATACAAGCCCACACGGGGTCCTTCATATATTAAGGAATTATACATAGATACAGTCATCGTCTGTTATCAAACTAAAAACCCTATCATCATTCAAGTTCAAAACAAAAGTAACACAGTCCATTGACTTCACTGTCGAAGGGATTTCCTTGTTTACAATGCGTAAACTAAAGTCTTCCGGCTACCAAAGGAACATTATCACTCTCACAGACGCCGAGATGAAACCTCAACACTTTCAACAAAGGCATAAAAAGTATCAGAAAGTGTTGGCAAATTTGGGTTATAGTTGTCATTGATGTCGATGGTGTTCAAGAATGACAAAGGAATAACCAGTGGATATGATGCCATGACAAACTCAGTGAAAGACTAAAGTAGTGATGGCATGGCATGGCATACTTGAGGATGTGGCATGACACATATGTTGGCATCGCATGAAATACTAAGGTAATGATGACATGGCACAATGATGAAGTGGCATAGTTATCTGCATGAGATTCGATGAGTGAGGATCAGTTTTTGTATAATCTACAAAGACAAAATTTAGATTCGTATTAGCTCTAGAATGGATGGTTAGGGAGAATCCCGCACTATATTCAATGGTGAGGATCAGTTTCACAAAATATAGGAGAAAATGATGGAATTCCGCAAAATATCAAGATCATACGGTGGACATTAATCATGCAACAGATCGATGGTGTGGAAGGAAAAAGAGGAAAGAGAATTGCAGAAGTAATGTTTAAGTATTTTATAATCCCGCATCCCACAACGATCGGACGACTGAGATTAATCCCGCAATAGATTGACGACACAGAAGAAAAATGCAGAAAGGGAACTGCAGAAAAATAGTTTAAAGTTTTACGTATCCCGCATCCTGCAATCTGGAAAGATCAGACGGTTGAAATTAGTTCCACTAAAACAGATCGACGATGTCGAAAGAAAATTGTGGAAAAAAAATTGCGGAAAGAAGATTGCGGAAAGAAGATTGCGAAAAGGAGTTTGCGAAAAGAAGTTTTCGGAAAGGAAAAAGTGAACACTTAGCATCCCTCATCCCGTAATATGGATATCGACGGTCAGCAAATCACCCGACGAAGATCAACGGTGGAAAATCGTTGATGAGGAAATTTTGGTGCGAAAATACAATTTCAAGGAGGGAATCTATGTGTTAGATCGATGGTCCAGAGAGACTTAGAAAAATGATCAATGACTCTGATTAAAACTAGAAGATGATATTGCAGAAAGAAGATGGATAGTGTGGAAGCACCTGCAATGTTGGACAGAGGTGTGGAATTGGTTTGCAAGCTGTGGAAACAATCTCTGAGATGAAGGATCAATGAAAGAATGTGATAGGATGTTCTGAGAGGTGTGATATTCAGATCTGAAAGGGTGCAACAATGAAAGGTGTGTTCGTTCATCTTGGAGAGACGTGACTGTTGAAAGAAGCTTAAACATTGAGAGGTATTTAAGCAGCAACATGAGTAAGAAGGAAGACATATCTACAACTTGTGTTGCAGCACCAGTAATAGAGACCAATGGGAGTGACAGAAATTAGTGGGAGAGAAATCGTGAGTAGGCAGGGTGGCGCTAGGGTAGGAAACAGGACTGTAGGGGGTTGTTTCCTCCTTTTAGTCATAGTTGATAAAACAGGGGGTCATAGCCTCCTTCCAATTGGCATTGGTAAATAGGGTGTGGTAGCATCCTTTCAATAACAACTGATAAAATAGGTGGTCATAGCCTCCTTCCAATTGGCATTGGTAAATAGGGTGTCGTAGCATCCTTTCAGTCATAGCCTCCTTCCAATTGGTATTGGTAAACATGGTGTAATACCATCCTTTTATGTAGCAACAGGAAAAACTATTTGTAAATAAAAATTTTGCAGTAATAGGACGCATTAGTGGTTTCCCTATTGGGCTTGCACATTAAAATTGTGTTCCGTGTATTCTTGTTGTTATTTGTTTATAATGATAGATTTAAAAGTGGTTAAAATAGTAAAAAGATAACAATACTTATTAGTATTGACCTATAAACCAACAATTGGTATCAGAGCAGGTTCCTTCAGCGGATTTTAACCACTGGAAGATAGGTCCCATTAAAACCACTATGGATCAGCAAGAAGGCATGGCCACTAACAGACCTCCACTATTTACAGGGAAGACTATGCATATTGGAGTGTCAGAATGAGGTGCCATCTGATGTCCCTTGGATGGAAGGTTTGGGAAGCAATTGAAACAGAACATAACATAGGAAATCAGTACCCTACAGACACAGTAGAACTAGGTCAATATGAAGGCAACACCAAAGCCCTAAATGCAATCTTGAGTGGATTAACGAACACTGTGTTTACTAAGGTTATGCAATGCACTTCGGCCAAACAAGCCTAGGATAAGTTGAAAGTAATCTATGAAGGAGCATCTAAGGTCAAAGAATCCAAACTGCAGACATATAAAGTTCAATTCAAAAGCCTCAAAATGAGAGAAGAGAATATTGGGGAATACCTTCTTCATGTAGATGAGGTGGTTAATGCTATTAGAGGTCTTGGAGGAAAACTGAAAGAAAAAGAAGTGGTAAGAAAGATACTAAGAACATTACCAATGATATATGACTCAAAGGTTTCCACCCTAGAGGAACGAGATGAACTTAAAACAATAACATTAGATGAGATGCATGGGATTCTCACTGCTTATGAAATGAGAATAGGAAAAAATGGATCTTCAAGAAAAGAAGCGGCTTTTAAAGTCACTTCCAAAAATCAATCAGAAAATCTAGATGATGAGGATCCCTCTTTGTAAGTAGACTTAATAAAGGCACTGGGAAATACAAAGGTAAACTACCTTTGAAATGTTTTAACTATGACAGGATTGGACATTTTTCCCATAAGTGTCCTTACCCAAAATAAGAAGTGTGTGACCATGAAGAATCATCCTGTCATAAGGGTAGAAAGAAGTATAAAGAGAAAAAGAAGAACTTCTATTCCAAGGAAGAAAGTGAAGATGAGAAAATCAGTGAAGATATGAAATCCTGTTTTTAGGAACAACAAACTCAGATAAGGAATCAGAAGTGGACATAGAAGCTAAATACATGGCTGACGTTGATGAAATTGAAAGATGTAGAAAAAGACACAAAGTTTTGAAGGAGAAGTTGTCTAAATACCAAGAAGAGACAAATCAGATTATTATTGATTTAAGAAACCAACTTCAAGAGGCTAAGGAGAATGAGGAATACCTAATGGTTCTTCTTAGGTAGAGAATTCAAGTTTCTGAAAAACTTGAGAAAGAAATCGCTCGACTTAGAGGAGTTGATGAAAAATCCATTAAATCAAAGTTTGAGAAAAACTCAAGGATTCTAGATAGCATTTTGAGTAGCCAAAGACTATCAAGTGATAGGTTTGGTTTGGGGTTCGTTAAAGAGAAGAAGACAAAGAGTTCCCCACTCACTAATCAGAGAAGAAGTACAAAGAGCTATGCTGAAGTACTGAAAAGTCCTGTTAAAAAGGAAAAGTGCAAAGAACATGCTTTATCCTTTCTTGACAAAGACAGAACTCATGAGGAGCCTAAGAGACAAGTAATAAATAGAAATCAGAAAATATTTCTGGGTCATTGTTATTCTTGTAATAACTTTGATCATAAATCCCTGAAATGCAAGGCTTATGAAAAAGTTCATGAGTAAAAGAAGGATGAAATTAAAAAGCCGAAGGTAAGGAATCATAACTAGTTTGGAAGTCTCCAAAGGATCGATATAGAGTGTTACAAATGTAATAACTTTGGACACTTGGCTAGAAATTGTAAAATGAACTGTGATACTCTAGCATAAATTCAGAAATAGTGGAAGAAAAGGACAGTTAGAGACCAAAGACCTTCGTTGGATAAAGAAAAAATTTATGGTTATTGTCATTACTGTCATAAGTTTGGTCACAAGGTGGCTGACTGCAGGATGAGAAGGGAACAAGACACCAACATAGAGCATGGTGAAGGACAAGTAAATGGTATACCTCCTGAAAAGGTGTGGATGAAAGAATTATAAGCTTCAAAAGAAACACAAATTTTAGTCATTAATGAAGTCTTTGTAGTTGATGTTGAGAATAATGAGGTCATAGATAAAAATGACACTCATCATGAGGGAAAGCTACTTAGTGAAGTAGAAGAATACACCGATGTAGATGAGGATGAAATAAATGAAGAAGTATGTAGTGATGACTATGGGGGTGTTTTTCTAAAAAAGGTCTCTTGTGATTTAAAGAAAATAAAATTAGAAGGGATCTTATACTGAGGGGGAGTTAAAGTCAGAAATATCCAATTGATATCTAATTTTTTTTATTGGTATCTAATGTTAAAGTATATTGAAATCTATCTTCTTCAAAGATGATGGTTGATCAAAGATGGTGTGTAGTTGACAAAAGAGAAGAAGTATTGTGACATGGGGAGTACATGGATTTATTAGTTAAGCTATCATTCAAAGAACATGAAATGTTAAGATAAATTATAATACATTGGTTAAATAACCAAGTTCACTTAAAGGGGAGATGTGATGACAGGAGGAGTTGTCAAAAATAAGAGAGACAGGAAATCCTATATCAAAATAGGTGCAGCATTGGCATAATAGGTTATCCTTTGTCATTGGTGTCAAAGGGGGAGAATGTTTAAAGGTTTCCATCAATGCCAAAGGGGGAGATTGTTGGAAAATTTGGGTTATAGTTGTCATTAATGTCAAAAGTGTTCAAGAATGACAAAGGAATAACCAATGGATATGATGGCATGAAAAAATCAGTGAAACACTAAAGTAGTGATGGCATGGCATGGCATAGTTGAGGATGTGGCATGACACATATGTTGGAATCGCATGAAATACTAAGGTAATGATGACATGTCACGATGATGAAGTGGCATATTTATCTGCATGAGATCTGATGAGTGAGGAACCGTTTTTGTATAATCCGCAAAGACAGAATGAAGATCCTCATTAGCTCTAGAATGGATGGTTAGGGAGCACCCCACATTAGATTTGACGATGGGGATCAATTCCTCAAAAGACGAGCAGAAAGGATGGGATTCCACAAAAGATCAAGATCAGACAGTGGGCATTAATCCCGCAACAGATCGACGGTGCGGAAGGAAAAAGTGGAAAGAGAATTATGGAAGTAGTGTTTAAGGATTTTATAATCTCGCATCCTGCATCCCACAACGATTGGACGATGGATAGTAATCCCACAACAGATCGACGACGCAGAAGAAAAATGTAGAAATGGAATTGCAGAATAATCGTTTAAAGTTTAACGCGGCTCGCATCCCATATCCCGCAATATGGAAAGATCGGACGACAGAAATTAGTTCCGCTAAAACAGATCGACGGTGTGGAAATAAAATTGCGGAAATAATTTTTCGAAAAGGAAAAAGTGAAAACTCGACATCCCGCATCTCGCATCCCGCAATATGGAGATCGACAGTCCGGAAATCGCCCGACAAAAATCAACGGTGGAAAATCATTGATGAGGAAATATTGGTGCAGAAATACGGTTTCAAGTAGGGAATATGTGCGTTAGATCGACGGTCCATAGAGACTTAGAAATAGGATCAACGGATTTGATTAAAACTGGGAGATGATATTGCAGAAAGAATATGTATAGTGCGGATGCACTTGCAAACATTGATAGAGGTGCAGAAATGGTTTCCAAGCTATGGAAACTAGCTCTAAGATGAAGGATCAATGAAAGAACGTGATAGGACATTCTGAGAGGTGTGATATTTCGATATGAAAGGGTGCAACAGTGAAAGGTGTGTTCATTCAGTTTGGAGAGACGCGACTGTTGAAAGAAGCTTAAACATTGAGAGGAAATTAAGGAGCAACCTGATTAAGAAGGAAGACAAATTTGCAACTTGTGTTGCAGCATCAGTAACAGAGACCAATGGGAGTGACAGAAATCAGTGGGAGAGAAATCGTGAGTAGCATATTAGGGTGGCATGGTGACGCTAGGAGAGGCAACAGGCCTGCAAGGGGTTGTTTCCTCCTTTCAGTCGTAGCTGATAAACCAAGGGGTCATAGCCTCCTTCCAATTGGCATTGGTAAATAGCGTGTGGTGGCATCCTTTCAGTAGAAGCTGATAAACCAGGGGGTCGTATCCTCCTTCCAATTGGCATTGATAAATAGGGTTTCGTAGCATCCTTTCAGTCATAGATGATAAACCAGGGGGTCATAGCCTCCTTCCAATTGGTATTGGTAAATAGGATGTAATACCATCCTTGTCTGTAGCAGTAAGAAAAACTATTTGTAATTTTGCAGTAATAGGACATATTGGTGGTTTACCCTATTGGGCTTCCACGTTAAAATTGTGTTATGTGTATTCTTGTTGTTATGTGTTTCTAATGAGAGATTTAAAAGTGGTTAAAATAGTAAAAATATAACAATACTGATTCATCTCCCCTCTCAGTATTGACCTATAAACCAACAGAAAGTTCGATCATAGAGCCACGAAGTGGTCCAGGACAAGTCTTACTCGACTAAAAGGCCTTTTGACGCCACATGCAACTGAGAACATGTAGCCAATGAGAATGAACCTACAACCCTCTTGCACTTTACAATTTTTGGTGGTCAAAACATTGTAGCATGTAAAAGAATCAATTTATGTTTTAAGATTTTTTGTTCATCACAGGGTTTTAAGAGAAGGTTTTTCCCTGGTAACTGTGATTTATTTCTTCTACAGCAAAACCAACACTACCATTGAAGTTGCATGATTGTACAGACAAGGAGGAAGAGCAACAAGTACCGAGCAACATGACTCCTCTGGTTAATACCTTCAAAACTGTAACACATAGAAAACAAAGAAATCGATAAAGCTCCATAAAGCAAAACATAACCGAACGAGGCTTCACGGACAAGTTCCACATTTTTCGAATAAGCATCAAAACCTTAAGGTTTTGTTTAAGTATTTTGACCACTAGCTGGAGGATTAAAGGCACTGACAGGGCTATGCAAAGGAGCATTCAATATGAAGCTCGTACTTTATACCAACTGTCACCTCAACAATGTAGAGTCAGACTACCTTGTAATTCGAGAGCCTCATGCACGGTTATTTAGTGCAGTGTAATATTAACTTGATTTTGATTCTTAGCATAGTATATAGTATGGCGAGTAATTTTAGCTTAGAGTTTTTTCTTAGGGTGTCCTCAACCCTTGGTGATCTACCTTGCTTGCATACGATTTTAATGCATTGGGGTTTAGGAACTTGTTTTTAGCAAACTTAAAATGAGAAATCTTTCACCTGCACAAAATGAAACAAAGGTTCAAGTGTTAGCCTCAAAGGCTAAGTAAGACATTGACCCTTCCCTTTAGCATATCATAAGAGAACAAAAAAAACTGAACAAACAAACGGAGAACGGTTTTATAATTTACAACCAACAGAGTTTTAGAAACAATTTTTTCCACAAAATAGTAACGACCATAATGTATGAGTTTTTATTGACAAAATGGTGTAAAAGAAGGAATGCTAATGACAACCACTGACGTATGCACACAAATCTTGCAGTTTTTAGTAAAGCAATTATCATTACGACAGAAGAATTATGAAGTATAAGATCTATTGGAATTATTTCCTAACAATTTAAAAATTACACATGGTAAATGGATTTTTTTCATTTATTTATGAATTTTAGGGATGTTAAAAGTGGTATCAAAGCGAGTTCAAAACGCTAGGCCTGATTGCCTCACTCGCATACAAGTAAGAAATAAAAGATGTTGATCTTGTTTTACATTTATTTCTATACATAAATATGAAATCTGTTTTGCAGGGAAATGGAAGGTGTCGAAGTATCTGCTGAAAATGGGTCTCAACACAACAATCTAGACAATATTTATGTAGAACTGAATAATCCACCTTCAGAGTTACTACAAACAATTAAGGAGTTAAAAGATGAACTGCAAACTGTAAAAATAGATAATGAAAGAATTTTGGAAATGAATCAAATGTTATCAGACAAAATGCATAATAGAGGAAAAGATAAATGCAATGGTTATGAAACTGATTCTGAAACTATGTCCTACAAACATAAAGGAAAGAAAGAAAACTATTCTAATAGTGAATCTTCTTCAGAGGTAAATGCAAGGTCACATAGGGAAATGTATAAATACACAAGTGATAGTAGTGAAAGTGACCGTAAACCTAGGAGAAGGAAGTATAAACCCTATGAAGAAATTTATGGAGAATTTTAAAAAAATAAAGCCTCCCATGTTTAACGGAGAAGTAGAGAAAGGTGAAGAAGCCGAGGATTGGCTATCAGTAATGAAGACATATTTGCATATCTATAACTATTATGACAGATTAAAATCTAGGATGGCTATTTACAATTTAATTAGGAAAGCTGACATTTGGTAGCAAGACATAAAAAGAGTAAAGAATCTTAAGGAGAAGTACTTAACCTGGAGAGTCTTTAACACGTCTTTAAGAAGTATTTTAAAAGGAATTTTTTATCTGAACAGTACTACAAGGAAGAGATAAAGAATTTTATGAATTAAAATTGGGTTCAATGTCAATGAAAGAGTTAAGTAGCAAACTTCTAATTTTGTTAAGATATGTACCGTACATAAATGATGAAAGCCTAAAATACAAATAATTTAAAGTAGTCTTCCCACTAGTTTAAAAGATAGGATTGAGTTTGATAACTCAGATATTCTTGAGGAAGCTATGAGAAAAGTTGATTTATGTTATGAACATAGCAAGAAGAGAGAAAGTTTACCTAACTAGAAGAATAAGAAGATAAGTCACTTTTTCTAGAAAAGAAGAGGGTTTAAGTCAAATAAGAGTTTTGGGAATAATTCTCAGAAACTCTCCAAGAATAACTATCAAAGAGAAGAGTTTAAAACTAAAGTAACATAGAATACTACAACACCAAAAGGCTTGGATATGCCTACCAATTTTGTTAAAAACAATGAACTTAAGAAACCTGTCAAGTAATGGGAATGTTAAGGATCGCATTTTGCCAAGTACTGTCCAAACATAAAAGGGAACTTCAACAACGTGCATACCATTGAAGAAGAGGAAACAATTGGAGATGTGGCAAATGAAATGCCTAGAATAAATGCATCCTTGGAGAACCGATAGGCAGATCATCAGACTTCCATGGTGGAAGTGCAAGGTATGATACAAAACTAGCCTGTTTCTATTCTAATTGATCTCAGTGCTAGTTTGAGTTATATATCACCTAACATAGTGGAGAAATGTAATTTATCTTTCAAAAAGCTTAAAAAATCTTGGCTGGTCCAGTTAGCAACCGAAACTAAAAGCAAAGTGGTTAATTATGTTGAAAACTGTGATTTGTTTATGAGTCAGTTTAAAACTCAGGTCAAGTTAAATGTGTTACCATTAGGATATTGTGATGTACTAATAGGTATGGATTGGCTGGAAATACATCAAGTCATTTTAAATTGCTTTCAGGAAACTTTTACTTATTTAAATGATAAAGGAGAAAGGATGACAGTCACATGAATACCTAGGAAAATTTCTGTTAGACAAATCTCAGCCTTACAAATTAAAAAGGTTGTAAGAAAAGGTTGTAAAGTCTTTGTTGTACACATAATAAATAATGAAAAACTTGATAAAGAAGATAAGGGAGGATTTGATGATATTCCAATCCTACAAGATATCTTGGATGTCTTCCCAGAAGAAATTCCAGGATTACCTCCAAAGAGAGATCTCAATTTTACAATCGAATTAGTACTAGGAGTGGTACCTAATTCGAAGGTTCCTTATCAAATGAACATTTTGGAACTAAACGAGTTAAAACTAAAATTACAATAATTAATAGACAAAAACTATGTAAGACAAAGTGTGTCCCCTTGGGGAGCACCGGCCCTTTTCGTTAAAAAGAAAGACGGTGTATTACATCTATGTGTAGACTACCATCAACTTAATAAAATGACAATTAAGAATAGGTATCCTCTACCCTGCATTGATGATATGTTTGATCAGATAATCGGAGCAACGATATTTTCAAAAATAGACTTGAGATGTGGATATCATCAAGTCAAGATCAAAGACGAAGATATCTTTAAGACTACGTTCAGAACTAGATACAGACACTATGAGTTTGTGGTTATGCCATTTGGGATGACTAATGCTCCAGTGACTTTCATGAGCTTAATGAACAACGTCCTAAGTATATACTTAGTCAAATTTGTAGTCGTCTTTATAGGTGACATATTAATTTATTCTAAAACGAAAGAAGAGCACGACGAACACTTGCAAGTAATACTACAACTTTTAAGAGAACATCAACTATATGTTAAGTTTAGTAAATGTGAATTTTATAAATATAAGATACAATATCCAGGGAATGTAATATCCTAAGAAGAGATATCGATAGACCGAGATAATATCAAATCAATAATTGATTGCTATGTTCCCAAGGACATAACTGACGTACAATCCTTTATGGGAATAACAGGTTATTACAGAAAATATATAGAAATATTTTCAAAAATTGCAAATCCTATAACATCATTACAGAAAAGGGCAAGAACTTTTTCTGGGATCATAAATGTGAAGAAAGTTTTAATAAATTACTGAGAATTATTAACCACCGCACCCATTCTAAAAATAACAGATCCAGACAAATATTTTGTCGTGTGCACTTATGAATGCAATGAACATTTGGGTGGAGTACTGACACAAGAAGGTCATGTAATTGCATATGAATCAAGGAAGTTAAAAACACATGAAAGAAATTACACAACTTATGACCTAGAGCTGTTGCCATAATCCATGCTTTAAAAATGTGGCACCACCATTTAATATGTAAAATATTATTGCTAATTCCTGATAACATAAGCCTAAAATATCTGTTTGATGAACAAAATCTAAACGCAAGGCAAGCTAGATGGTTATCTTTCCTTAGCGAGTATGATTTTGAAATCAAACATATTAAAGGGAAACAAAATAAAGTGGTTGATTCCTTAAGAGAAAATGCAGTAACAAGTTTTGTAGCTTCCATTAGCAGCTATACAACCAAATTACAGGATAAATTAGAAGAAGGAATAAATCTGGACACAGAATACCAGAGTTTAAAAGAAAAAGTAACTCAGAATATATTTGAAAATTTAAATACAGATTACAGTTTTAATGAAAAAGTTCTAATGCTGTATAAAACCAGAATTTATGTACCTGACATATCAGAAGTTAAACTGTTGATTTTGAATGATATCCACAAAAGTCTGTATTCCGGACATCCAGGGTATAAAAAACCGATAAAAATGCTGAGAAAAGAGTATTTTTGGCCTAATATGAAAAATGAAATTGTTGAATTTATAGTTAGGTGTAAAGAATGTCAGCAAGTTAAAGCTGAACATCAACACCCAACGGGTCTTTTACAACCATTACCAATTCCAAATTGGAAATGAGAGGTCATCAGTCTTGATTTTATAATTGGCTTACCTAAAAACCAGAAAGAAAATGATGCAATTATGGTAGTTGTGGACAAACTAAGTAAAGCAACACACTTCATACCTAATAAAAAAACTCATAAAGATGCTAATATTGTTGATATATTCATGAAAGAAATCTTTCGTTTGCATGGAATTCCGAAGGTTATAATTTTCGATAGAGATCCTGAATTCACTGGTAATTTTTGGAAATATTAATTTAAAGGACTAGATACTAAATTGAATTTCAGTACTGCTTATCATTGACAAACGGATGAACAAACAGAAAGAGTCAATCAAGTACTAGAAGATATGTTACGAATGTATGTTAGAGATTATCCCAAGAAGTGGGAAGACTATTTGCACTAAGTTGAATTTGCATATAATAACCATTATCAAGCTTCAACAAAGCTTAGTTCTTTTGAAATATTATATGGTAGAAAATGTAACACTCCTATTATATGGAGTAATCTAGTGTACATATTGATGTTAGGACCTGACTTGTTAAAAGAACTGGAATTAATAGTCAAACAGGTACAAAGAAATTTGAAATTTGCTTAGGATAGAAAATAGAGTCATGCCGACCTTAAAAGAACTACAAAGGAATTCCAAGTAGGTGAGCATGTATTTCCTAAAATAAAACCCAAAAAGAGCTCCTTTAAACTAGGGAGTTGTGCTAAATTAGCACCTAGGTATTGTGGACCCTTCGAAATATTAGCAAGAGTGGGGCCAGTGGCATACCAGTTAGCTTTGCCACCTAATCTTAAAATACATAATGTCTTTCATATTTCTATTTTAAAAATATATGCACATGATGCTACTCATGTGATTGACTGGAATGTGATTAAGGTAGAACCAGAAGGAGATTTTTCGGTGGAATCGGTCTGTATTATTGACAAGAGGAAAATGTTTCTCCGGAATTGCACAATTGGATAGGTAAAGGTGCAATGGAAACACCTCAATCCATATGAAACAACCGGTGGAATGTCCGACTCTGTTCCAAGAAGACTCAGAATAACTTAAGCAACATCGAGGATGACATTGAGCTTAAAGGGGGGTGTTTGTAACATACCCAGAACTAAAAAATAAATAGTTATTATTTATTTCAGATAAAAAAAAAATTATATTAAATTTATTGTAAATTTTTATGACCAAGTTGGTCAAGGATGACTGTAATTGAAGACTTATTTATTTTATTCATTAAAAAGAAGAGACACCTATCAAAGGGAGACTCTTAAATGAGTGTTCACTGACCCACTAGGAGGAATGAGCAGCTGTAGAAGGATGGTTGACAAGTGGCAGCACTAGCATTTCACATTCTAGCTGTTGCAGGAAGCATAATCCCTATAATTGTGGTCATGTTCCCTGAGAGGGGGAACTAAGTTGGTGGATCATTTAATTCCAAAACTGACCCAAAGACCTAGGCAATCTTATAAATACCATCAAATTGAGAAAGATGATCACTACTCATTCTGATTTCTAAGTGAATGAACCTTGTGATTGCTACAAACTAAAAAGTCAGGCACACAAGGAATTTGATGAGGGGATAGCTAAAGTGGAATTGCTGAGCTAAGTTTGCTACTAAGTGCTAAGTTGCAACAAGTTTTTTGTGTGGCTATAATCGGATATTTTCGTCCTAGTGGTTCATTGAACACGCTCGAGGGTCCTAAGCAAGTAACTTTGGCTGCTTCAGGAGAAGGTTGGGTGGAACAGTCTCCTTTTAATGTTGTTCCCTTCTGCATATTAACCAGGTTCAACTATTATTTAATTCTGAATTTGTACTTTTAATTGGAATATGCTCAGTAACGTTAAATAGAATGATTGGATATGTTATGTACTCTATATCTAGAAACTGTTAGAAAAACTACATTTCTGTTTATTCTAGTTAAAGGTTAAATCTATTTATTTATTCATTTCCATAAAGTATTCTCTTAGCCTAAACAATGTTATTTTTTCCTCTTGATGTAATCTTTAGAGTATTTCTACAACATTTCTACCTTAGTTTTTACAACTACTAAAATACTAGTATTAGAGGTATTTCCTCTGTTAGTCTAGGTCTAAGTAATTAACTTGCCTTATAAAGGAATCTATCACATATATTATTATAGTATATATATATCTAATTACAAGGATTATAAGAATGAAAAATAGTGATAAAGAATAAGCCCTTAGATAGTTCCTTAAACTAACCTACACAATGCGTATTTTTCTAAATATATAAAGGGTTGGAACTTGTATTAAAAATGTATACTCTGTACATATGTGTTTTATGCACAGTTTCAAGCTTTATAACTTTTGTAACTTCAAATTAGAATCATTTAAGTAAAACCTCTGGTTTAGATCCAAAACCCTACAGTAAACAAAACCGTAAATCAAATCAATAACTGATTTAGGTTTTAGATTTTCTTTGAAACATTAATTTATGGAAATACCAATATGAGTTTATCGATAGGCTATAGCACTGGTTGCAAGCTACAAGCCGAATTGGTATTATTATTTCTAATTTATTACTTACAGATTTAAAACCTAGCAAGCCTTAGGGCTTATATCTCTGGTTTTAAAAACAACCTTATCCGTAGAGAAAGCAATATCGTTTCTTTAAAAAGGATAGTCAAATCAACCTAATAATGGTTTTTAAAATTGTTAAACAGAGGATGGCCTTTCGAATTCTAACAAAGAATCAACAAGACAACTAGGGTCTCATGGCCAACATATTTCCTCTCTTAAACTAAAACCCTTCTATTTTTTTTAAAGGAGAAAAAATGAATTTCAAAGTCAGGTTTCAACAGTGAAACTCTCACAAGTCTTATACAAGTCACCAGAACCTTTACTAGGATTCATTAACAATGTTTATATGTGGCAGTGGCCTCACAACTCTATTGTTTTATAAACTGGAACAACATTAGAGGAGGTCTCCTGATCTAAATCTACCATGTATAAGATTTCTCCAAAACCTGTTAACTAACAATATAAGTAAAATGACTATGTAACAAAACTAGCACTATCAGTGGCCTCACAACCCTACTTAAAAATAGACATGACAGTATAAAGGCCTCATGGCCCCGCGTTATTATAAACCTACTCAAACTATAAATAAAACAAAACAAAGAAGAAACACAAAATGAAGATTTATCCATTATGACATAGATATATGTCATTTTATAAGCCCTCATAGAATCGAAACGATGTCATTTATTTATACAAAAATAGAGAAAATAAAGGCCTGACGGTTGCATCATTTTCTTTAAATACAAAACAATGAAACTGTGAAGATCAATATAGGTTTTAAGACTGTAAATATAAAAGCCACCTGGGCAACACCTCTTTCCTTAAAAAGATAAATAATAATAGTATTGGCAGTGGCTATATAGTCCATAGTTTTCAACTCAAAAACAAATGTGACAGTATAGAGGCCTCACGACCACTTCATTCATTTAAGCGATGAGCATGACCCTACAACCCTCCAGCACATTACAATTTTTAGTGGTCAAAACACTGTAGCATGTAAAGAATCAATTTATGTTTTAAGAGTGTTTGTCATCGCGACGTTTTAAGAGAAGGCTTTTTCCTGGTAACCTGGAGTTCTTTCTCCTACAACAAAACCAACACCACCATCAAATTCACATGATTGTACAAACCAAGAGGAAGAGAAACGAGTACCAAGCAACATGGCTCCTATGGTTAATACCTTCAAAACTGTAACACATAGCAAACAAAGAAATCGACAGAGCTCCACAGAGCAAAACATAATAGAATGAGGCTTCACGGACAAGTTCCACATTTTTCGAATAAACATCAAAACCTTAGGGTTTCGTTTAAGACTTATGACTGCCGCTAGAGGATTAAAGGCACCCATAGAGCCGAGGAGGGGAGCATTTAATATGAAGCTCATACTCTATACCAACTGTCACCTCAACAATGTCGAGTCGGACTACCTTGTAATTCGAGGGCCTCATGCACGGTTATATAGTGCAATGTAATATTAAATAGGTTTTGATTCTTAGCATAGTATATAGTATGGTGGGTAACTTTAGTCTAGTTTTTTTTCTTAGGGTGTCCTCAACCCTTGGTGATCTACCTTGCTTGCATAGGATTTTAATGCCTTGGGGTTTAGGAGCTTGTTTTTAGAAAATTCAAACTGAAAACTCTTTCACCTGCACAAAACGAAACAAGGGTTCATGTGTTAGCCTTAAAGGCTAAGTAATACATTGACCCTTCCCTTTAGAAGATCATAGGAAAACAAAAAAAACTGAACAAACAAACGAAGAACAATTTTATAATTTACAACCAACAGAGTTTTAGAAACAATTTTTGCCACAAAATAGTAGCCACCATAATATATGAATTTTTATCGACAAATTGGTGTAAAAGAAGGCATGCTAATGATAAACACTAACGTAGGCACGCAAATCTTGCAATTGTTAATAAATCCATTATCATTATGATAGAAGAATTATGAAGTATAACATTTATTGGAATTATTTCCTAACAATTTAAAAGTTACACATGGTAAATGGAAATTTTTATTTATTTATGAGTTTTAGGGATGTTATACCTTACCTTTCCCAACAGAGTGAGACAAAAACACATTAAATAAAAGACACTCTAATGTATTTGTACTGTCAAACACACAAGCAATAAACTAATGAAAAATACACATTCACATTAAAAATGCAACAACTTACAAAGCTTGCCTCCTCTTCTTGAACTTCATTTTCTCCACTGTTTCTGTGAATATTTCCTTTATTATGACAACGACTACTACACAGGAGGATTTGAATATGTATTCGTGGTAACATTCTCGTCTTTGCATCTAGTAATGCATTGTTAAAATCAACTGGAATCATTTTCCTTTGAATTTTCCTAGCGATTTGATTTTCCTCACTCACTATTGGGAAAACGTCTAACAAGGTTCACGTAATTTTGGACAAAATTATAAGTTCTAGTTACTGAATATAATTGGAAACTACTTTTTGGTCTACTCAATCTATTTCATTTACTCTACTTGCAAACCAAAAAAGAAGAGCTCCACAACAACCAAATAAATATCTATTTGTAAATTCTAGTGACTAAAGATATTTGTAAAATACTTTTGCTCTACAAAATCTATTTTATTTTTCCTACTTGCAAACTAAAAAAACAAAGAGCACAACCAAATCAATATCCAGTGACCAAATACACTTGTAAAATACTTATTCTCTACTCAATCTATTTCTTTTGCTCTACTTGCAAAAAAAAGAGATCCACAACCACCGAATCTATTTCTTTTGCTCTACTTGCTATACTTATTTTCCCTCTACTAAATTTCAACAAGATATACAAAGGTTGAAAAACTTTAAAATCTCTAAAAGCCATATTAAACGAATTTCCCAGGGCATAATTGTGTTTGGACGAAAGTTTTGTTTGAATGTGATGTTCTTTATTTGTCTCATGGTACTAGTATGAACGATGTTTTTTTATTCATCTTTCAATGTCTGGAGATTTATTGGATTGCAATAAACTTGTTTCCTTTATAGTGACAACAAAAAGGAAAAACATTGATTATAGTGCAATAAACCTTTGAATAAAATCCAGGTTAAAAAACAGGAGGGTACTAGCTCGACAAAAATGAACAGTTTATCTGTTATATTCATGCGGGTCCAAAGCGTCAGACAAATTGTAGGAAAGGTATGGTCATTGTGAACACCTTCAAGCAGGTTTTGTGATTTCCTTAAATGTATCTTTACCTTTGCAAACTACTCTTCAACGTGATGTATAATGAATTCATATTTAAAATATTTTGACAGCGGAGCAATTCCCTCCTGAAACAGACCTTGAACGGTTCCTTCTTGTTCATGCTATACCTCGAAGTTGTAAGTGTAGTAAGATAGTTATTGGTTTTATCGTATAGTATGGACAACTTCATAGGCAATTTATGTCTAGCATGAAATGACTGAAATGACCTGCAAATCAAACCCAATCAGAATCGATCGCATATCGTTACCAATCACTAGACCATTTATAAGACAGAGACTTATGGGCAGGGTCTGACGGCCATTTCAACTGGCCGCCCTATCTTGGACACCAAAAAATGAGGATGACGTCAGGACTTACAAGCTAATAACAAAATTACACACCTATTTTATATTGTTGTATTTTACAAATACAAATTTCTTTTTCAACTCATATTATAGAAAAAAAATATTTGTAGCCTATAAATAGGCTATAGACCCAGATTAATAAGGCCTTGGAAAAAACTATATTGTCCCCTGGCGGGGACATAACAAATAAAGAATACAAACATTTATAATTATGGTGAACAGGTTAAATGAAATGGACAAGTACTTAAAACAATCAAATGGAGAAGACAAACATTTATAAGTACGATGATCTGCAGACACACATAATTATGATTCCATAATTAAATTTTTAGATAATTGCTTTGAAAAATAGTTAATTATAAATTTAAAATGAATATATATATATATTAATTGTGACATGATGAATTGTAACATTATAAATATTTTTTCTTATTATTTAAATATAAAATTATTTATATATATATATAGTCATGATATTTGCACCACCACTCTTCACAGACTACCTCCCACCTTGGCTCTACGTCCCATCCTAGTTCTCATGTAGTAAATGCATGGCCACCTACCTCCCCATAGTTACACCTGCAATGTTATGTTTGAACTCATTCAGTTCCCGTGCCAAATGTCTAGATATCCATCTTTGCATCTTCCAGCTTCTTATTTCTAATCATCTGATATCTCTATTAAACTCCAGTTCCTGAGCATCTGATCTGCTATAAATCTCCTAAATTTTGTGTTACTCTCTATCACCAGCAGATAATTAAAGGTTGAGTTCTTTCATGTTCTCTTTGAACATAACCATTGATTCCCACATGCGAATTATTACCATATGGTTTCTCTGGAGACAGATTTATCCTCCATTCGAGGTACCACTCCAAAAATCATGGTGTGATTTTTTAGTATTAATAATTTAATTTTCAGATGTGTTTAGTCTCTCTTTGGGCTTACCCCTTGTCTCCCTGTGTCAAGTTTGAGAGGGTTAAATGTTCTCATTCGTCCCTCACCATTTTCAACTTGCGTAAGATACCAAAAGTGGTGCAATGACCACACAAGATTTGGCAACCATCTTTACTGTTAACACCGGTAATTTCTTCCCTTAGAATACGACGATGGAACATAAGAACTTAGTAAAAAAGTAAATAAATAAAATTAAAGTCATTGTTTTATAATGGGACAAAGTGCAAAACTCTAACAATGTAGCCAATACAAATTTAGCTTCCTGATCAATAAGATCCAAATGATTCTCTATCACAAAACAATTCAAAACAATTCTTCCTAGTTGTAGCATATAGTCACGAGAAAATTATGTTGCAGGTTTGTAGCTTGTTGGGAAATCAAGGAATATGAATTTTATATATTTATGCGAGTAATCTCCAAGTGGTATGAAAAAACAGCTGATTGTTTTTTTTTGTGGGATTTAAAATGATATGCTTTTAGGATATCCAAAATGTTTGCACTGCAAATGTCTTCATGCCTTCTTAACCCATTTTGTTTCACTATTGCAAGGAAACCCTATCTGTATAGGGAAGTATTGTTATGTTTAACTTTTTACATGCATTTAAGAACATCATAGATGGACCAAGCTAATTGCAAGAGAGGGTTTGCCTGGCTTCCAAGTTTGCACAGACAAAGAACTACGTCTACGATTAACTGTCAGTGAAATGCCAAAAGGATAGAACATACATGCAGCCATTACAAAGTCAGGCCATTAAACCTCAACTTAATGAATATAAAACCTACATATTGAGTTTTTTGTTGCAATTTCCTACGACAACCTCGACCTGAAAACGAGTGTCAGTCATTTTCTTTAAGATATGGGAATGGTGAGCATTCTCTTGAATTGGTAAGTTCATATGTTTTATCCTTTACAGTGTGGAGTTGCAAATATTGTGGTATATTTGGGAAAATTATTTGTGTCTTATAAATATGAAGTTTAAAATTTTCTTTTGAACCATTAAAAATATTTTCCTGATTATCTAACATTCATAGTCGTTATTGTAAAAAATTGTCAATTTAATAGCGGTTCTAGATTACACTGAAGCCTGATAACATCATACAAAGAAATGATATTTTTTGGTGCTGTTTATCAAATATGATTTTGTATTTAGCACAATCTGCAGTAAAGAGAAATAAAAGGAAACCATATTCCCAATTTTAGTGGTATGTTCTATAACATGTTATACAAATTGACGAGAACTTTATACTAAAAACGAAAACTTTAGCCATCAAAACTCCTGTTTTTTAGAAGCACCAAAAAACACTTCCAAATCAAAAAGTGGTACTACCAGTAGCAATATAATGTGGACATGGACAAAAATAGTCCTTATTGCTGTTTACAATAACATTAAAATCAAACTCCAAATTGAAAATTGATGCTAAAAAAAAAAATATTCAAAAAATTATTAATCCACTATTTCCATATAAAATAACAAAAAATATATTATAATAATAAAATATTAAAAAACAAAAATAATAACAAAATATTAAAAACAATAAAAAAATAAGTTAATGTAATAATAAAATATTGAACAATAAAAATAAAAAACAAAGTTTAGTATAACTAATGCACATGTTGGATATTGGCAAGGCCCCTGATTTAAGGCCTTGCACTTTGACCACATAAAGCTTACCGTTATTGGATGTGTGTTATATTATGTATTTTGTGGTTTAATTTTATTTTTCTTTCTTTTAAATATTTTTTATTATATTATTTCTTTTTTCTAAATTAAGAATTAAAAGCTTCTGTAAGAACTTAAAAAATATATTATCTTTTTCTCTGAAATTTAATTTTATATTATATGTTTTATATTTGATTTTTTTAATGTTATAAATTCAATTTTATATTATATGTTTTATATTTGATCTTTTAAATATTTTATTATGATGCTTAAAAATATTTTGATAGGGTTTTTACGACTCATTGTAAACTTTTAACTTTTTTAAAAGTATATTTTTGGTTGATTTCATGTTATTAGTTTGAAATGTCTTTATTTTCTCATTTTTCTGGACAAAATTTTCCCTAAAAATGACTTATTTAAAAGAAAAGTAAAAAAAAATTTCAAAATGTATATATTTTTTATTCTAAATAGCTTTGAAAGGTTTAAAAAAATTTAAAAATTGTATCATTTTTTCATTATTACTAGCTACTAAATGTATATTTTTTTCTAAAATTTGGAAAAGACATATTTGTAAATAAAAATTATAGAGTTTTTATGACAAAAAAGTTTCAAAATGGAAAACCCAAAAAACCTGTAACATATCAAAGCAAAACATTTTATCAGAAACACACAAAATAAAAATTCTTTATCTTTACTTTATCTTATGTTAATCTCATTGCTTGTGAAAACCTTAGGAATTTACTAAGACTGGCTAGCCAAAAGGTTTGAGAATTTGAGTCCTCCACACATAAAGAATTCAAGCAGTATTAAAGATTATGCGTCAATCATTGGGTGATTAGTAACCTGGAATAGAGAAAGATACTCAGTTTAAACCTTTAACTTACTTAGCATCATTGCTAACATGCTTCATCTCTGCAGGTACCCTATCCTATTTCTCTCGTTACTAAGGAGGGACTTTGTTGAACTTGACACTGCAAAGATTATACTAACCAAGGAGAAAGGAATAAAAATGGCACTTACCTATCCAACTATGATACAAGGCTTGGCTATAAGAGATTTAACTCCAAAATATAAACTTTTAAATCTCAGAGTGCTTTACAGCTGGAAAGGTATAGGGTTGAATTTGGTTTTTGTGTGCCCAACTCAACAACTCTGCAAGGATATTATCCTCTTCAGCTGAAGAGTTGCATATCTGCACGACTTCAGCCCTATTCCTGCTTGCGAAATGGTAGAAGGTTATATGTTTAAGGAAGGTTCCTCAACTGTTCAAAATACAGTTTCATCCTCCAAAATTTCCCTAAAATATAGTTACAAGTCTCTTCCAGTTGCAGTTGGGTCTCACGGTTTGAATAGATGTTGCTAGCTCAACATTCCACCGTGTTTCATACTTCTGTCTACAGGTAAAATATTTGCATAACACTTTTTTTAGAAACTGTAATCACTTAAATAAATACTCCTTTTAGCTATCCACTAACAACAGAGTCGTAATCCTATTCTTGCAGGTGTGACCACTCTCGAAATCGCTCCTCGATTCAATCAGTAAGTTGTAGATTTAAAGTGGTGGATCTATCTCTATTATGTTCTTTAAAGGAGGCAATGTTTAGTTTTTATGGACGTTTCAACTGCTTGTTCGGCTATCAGTTGGTTCTGTTGGTTGGTTGTAGTATACAAAGGACATACAACCGGGTTTATCTTCTCAAGCCATTCGACTTCTATGCTAATGGTAACTTTATTAGCAGCTTATTAGGGTTTTGAAGACGTTGTTTGGCATACTTACAATTGGGTTACTTGTCTATGTTTGCAAAATATACCCAATTGCAGTTTGGTTTTTATTTACAGTTAGAAGGTTAAACCCTAACCAGGGTGAGGAGAAAATACTCGCTTGTATTTTGTTTAATTTACTGTAAAATGTATTTCACTATGGGAGTTTACCAATCTACTTTAATATGGGTTTTTAGTTCTTAAGGTTAATTAAAAACATATTTTCCCAACTCTTTTCAAAATCCGATTTTTAGATTCCAGTTTGCAATTACATATGATTATTGGTAAAACAATATAAAAGATTACTGTGTTTTCATTATCTATCCATTGGTTCAGTCGAACTTTAGGGTTTCTACCTTATTGGTTTTATTGCCATTTGTTATTATTGTTCATGTATGAAGATTAGTAGCAAGATATACATTTATATTTATATACAAGTTCGTTATTATGAGCCTATTACATCTTAATAGAATTCCATACAATAATGGTTTGATTATCGTGGGAAGAGTTTAGTGTTTTTCTTCTTTTAAAGAAACAAAATACACATACTCTAGTTTATTTTACTTTGTTATTGCGTTACTATTTATCACTAGTAGTAAGGATAAGCTTCCTCGAATCCTATGCTTGACTGTATTGTAAATAAAATATGGTATTTCAAAATAAACCATAGGTTATTATGATAATAATTAAGCATGAGTATAAACAAAATAACTTTAATGAAAACATTAATAGGGAAAATACTAACCCTAATCTCATGTCAACATTCAAATATAAACAACATTAACAGTAAATTAATCATATATGAGAGATTGCATTGATGGGAACCGTAGTTTTAACAGCCACACACCTTGTATCAAGCTAGCTTGTCTAGTTCCACCCCCTTACCTAGATTCTTGGGTTTAAAATAGTTCTCCTACAGCTTCACGTTTCCACCGGTAATTATATGGAGTAAGTTATTCCAGAACCTAGAACCTAGCATTCTCATATGCTTCATTGGAGGCTCTAGTACAGAGCATAACATCTTCAAGATGCTCTCTGGAAACTCCGCGTTATTTCATGGATACATTTCACAGAGTCTTCAACTCTTGTGATCTTTTATTTCTTTTATTTCTTTTGTTTTCTTCTCTCATACTCTCTCCATGCATTTTCCCTTCCCTAAGAATTTTATAGCAAATAACTAACTCCCCAAAAAACTGGCCACTTGTCTTCATAAAGAATGTTGAAGTTTGATAATTGTTGTTAAACCCAAGTTTCTGTCAATTAATTGTATAGCTATTAAAACTCTCAATTCTCAATTATATTCAAATAAAATTTAGTTTACTTGTTTCATTAAAGTAAATAACCACAAAATATCAAAAGTAATGAGGGGTATTACAAGACCAAAGCAATGTAAGGTTATGATGAAGTTGTATAACTTGTTATAACATAAAACACATTAAAAACTATTAAATAACAAAAAAAATCAGAAAAACATTAAGCTACAACTAAATTAAAAATTAAAATATTTTAAAATTTAAAAAAAAATACACTATTTTAAAACCCTAACAAAACATTTAAAAATAAAAATAATAAACAATAAAACACCAAAATATTATAAAATAAAATAAAGCCACTGATAAAAATAAGTAAATGTTAATATTATAACAAAGTATTAAAAACAATATAAATAAACTAACCAAATAAATGTAAAAATTATGACAAAATATTAAGAAGAAAAACAAATCATAACCATTTAAAAATGTTAATATTATAACATAATATTGTTAAAAAAAGAAGAAGAAAAAATCAAAACACAAAATTCTACTCCGTAAATGGTTAATTTAATGCGTTAAAGAGAAAGGTCTTAAGGTAGCACTACTCCACTACTATTTGGAGTGATTCTTAAGCAGTGGCACCATTCCCACAATCACCCCAAGGCTTAAGAGCATCCCCTATACACAAAAAAAACTACAAAACATACCCTTAACACTTCATAAAACTTAAACATTTTCTTATTATATTGTTTTTCATATATTGTATTCAAATTTTATTATATATTACATGTTTTATATTATTTTGTTTTAAAATTTAATTTAATGTTATATGTATTATATTAGTTTCAATTATGTTTTAATATTAATTTTATAATATAGGTTTTGTATTTTTTATGGTTTTTGAAATGTTTTGATATAGTTTTATAGTCTATTGTAAAAAAATTATTTTAATTTTTTAAGTATATTTTTATTAAAATACATTTTTAATATTTGTTATTACTTTTATGTGAGAAAATATTAAACTTCACAAATTTTTGATAAGATATTTTGGTAATGTTTTCACTTAAGATTTTATTTTGAGAATAAATATTATGTTTTTAATATGTTTTTTACAAATATATGGTATATTTTTTGTTGAATTTATGTGAATCATCACTTTATAGAAAATAATGTTAATTAGTATCATTTTTATACATAAAATAGCTGAAAATAAGTTAAAAATGGTTTGAAATATCTTTATTTTCTCAAATTTTTAACAAATTTGCCCCAAAAATTACTTAAGAGAAAAGTTGAAGAAAAAACTTCCAAAAAGTATATATTTTTCATTCTAAGTAGCTTCTAAATGTTAAAACAAATTGAAAATATATATTTTTTCCATTATAACTAGCTACTAAATGTATATATCTTTTGTAAAATTTTAAAATTTGAAAAAACTTATTTATAAATAAAAAATATAGTTTATTTTTATGACCAAGAAATTTCAAAAAAAAATAGCTCAAATGAAAAATGGTGCTACCAGTATACACACTTTTTGAAATGAAGGTAAAAAAACTATTAAAATTGACTGTCAAAAAAACTAGAACAATGTCAGGTTCTCGTCAAGTTGTATAACTTGTTCTGTGTTGTCCATAATTTTACTTTGTCTTATTGACTATAGTTTTCACAATATACTTTTCCTCTTGTAACCTCAATTTCTAAGTCATAAATAACAATGCAAAGAAGATAAAGTATATTTAAAAAAATTGCGGGATATAATTTTGTAATTTTTCGAAGGAACAAAAATAAGACAATAATTTGAAGTTAAATATGTATATAATTATCAGGTTTCTTTTGGAGTTCTCTTTGTTTGAGTTGGTATATTTTCAATATGTATTTTCTTTCTTATAAACTTTAAGGATACAAATTTGTATGTTGTGAGAAAAATCATCCTCTAATAGGAATTAAGATAGGATTCTCTATGAGTTTTATGCAAATTGGATTCTTTAGATGGAAACTCAGCCTTGGTAGACTTATTTCCATGAAGCATGATTAGTTGAACCAGTAATGGGATGTTTGAACAATTTTAATTTTATGGTTACCGTCTTTTTGGTTACGATGAAAATAGTACTATGAAATTACTTGAATAACAGGTAGCATACTCAAAATCAATGGAAAATTCTCTTTATATTAACATTATCCTCATATAGAGGCAAGTGATTCCTTACTAAAATGTCAAATTCTAATTTATTGAAGGTTTTCAATCTCATGACACAAATTGATGTGTTGAAATATGCTAGTGTAAAATCAATTACTGAATGTGAACGTATATACCAAAAAGGCAGGGATGTTATCACAAATAGATTTTTTGGAATTTATCACTTATATTCTATGCTGTGAATATTAAAGTGTTATCCTTATTCATAGTTACAACTTTTCACATCTTTGATGGATGCAATTATTAAACAGGATCACCTACAAAAATAACCATGGCCATTTATTGCTATAGACTGGATTTTAACATGCACCCTGCATTTCTTGCAAATTGGAAACATTCTCACATTTTTATAATCACTTGCTCCAAAAAAACCCATACACATATTGGTTTAGGAAGGGATTGTGATTTAATCAACTAGCACTAGGAAATGATTCCTTCCTCTTGATGGATGTCCTAGTTAATTATGGGACATAAGCAGTTGAGTGCTAGTTGTTTCCTTTCCCTTTGAAAGTTCCATCTACTATGTTCTTAAATGCATGTAAAAAGTTAAACATAATAATACTTCCCTATACATATAGAGTTTCCTAGAATTACCTAGAATGAAGTTGATCCAAAGGTAGCGGTGGGGGATAGGGTAGATGACTTGAAGATGGTGGATAAGGTATTTGGTATGGATTTGGAGATGTTTGTTTGAGTCGAGTTAATGCTGTTAGAAAACTAGAGGAATATATAGTCCACTAAAAAGTCCAATTACTTGTGAACCATATCAAAGAAATGTTTCCAATTAACTTGGTCCCAAACTTGTATCTATAAAGTTGCAAGCATATGATTAATGGAAACTGGGTGAGTAATGGTCCGGATTTGGTAAGGTTTGTTTGAGATGGGTTAATGTTGCTAGAAAAATTAAGGAGTTGGTAGTATACTAAATAGTCTGATTACTCGTCCAACCATCTCAAATAATTTATGCCAATTAACTTGCTCTCCAACATTTATCTGATAAGCATATGACTAATCCAAACTAGATGAGGAATGGTCATGATTTAAAAGATGATTTCTTGTGTTGGGTTAATGTTGCTAAAAATACTTGAAGAATTGAGTATTCTAAACAATCTGATTATAATATGATTACTTGTAATCCATTTCAAAGAATTTCTGCCAATTAACTAGGTCACAAACATGTAGATGTCAAGCATTTAGTTAATGCAGAATTTGCATGATTGACCTTACCTTTATAAATAATAAATATACAGATATTGGACTTGAAGAAATTGACTTTACCTTATTGAAATTGCATGACAATTGCACAACAACATACAATTATTTGAACAGTAAAAGGAAATGCATACATTGTCACAAAATAACTCCCTTCATATCAAATAAGAGATATCCAAGTGATTGTTTATCAATAAAAAACAACCTTCCACACACAATAGAAGAAACAAAGACTCTGAATAGCATATTCCATAGAATTTTTCATAGCAAAAATCATACAAAAAATTACTCATAGAAACATCAATTCACAAATATGACTCATCCAAAACAGGAAGTTGATTTTAAGCACTATATTTTCAAATTTATGTATTGTTAAATATAACATGAAGATAATTGTGTCATATTGAAATCAACTAGAGGGGCAACTCTACATAAAATATGTGAATTAATAGAGCATAGTTTGGATCAATGGGAAAGATGACATTTCAAAGAGAAACAGTGGTTCATGGAGCCTTCCATGTCATTTAAATTACAACATTGTTTTTAAAGATAACAAGTTTTTTTGTTTTGCTTAATGTGTTTGCACACTATTTGTAGGCATTGATACAAAATGGGAAAGCAAGGAAAATGACAGGCTAGCATGTCCCTTGAAATGAAAGACCCTAAAACATGATCACACTTTCTGCCAAATATCTTGTTTGGTCTGAAATTAATCAAACAAATGGAAGCTTTGATCGTGTTTCCAAAATCCCATCCCATAGAGTTCTCGTCTTCATTAGAGGGCAATAAATGAACCCCAATTATCCATGTAGTTTCATCCTAATAAAAACTAAAGAACCTTGGGAAAATGATACTGCTTCATTGAGTTATGAAGTGTAAGTATCTCAAGAATGCATTATCTAGATGTTATTAATGATTTTACATATATAATTTTTTGTATGTACTAACATTTCAAAATTTCTTATGCTGTTATGCATGTTCATATGGCCCATAGGAAAAAGAGGAGAACAAACAGCTAAATGTAGGACCTCATTTTCTAAGAAGAGGGGATTCCAATGCCATTTTATTGTTAAGGTTATGGTTCAAAATCTCAAGGCTTCAATATTGACATATAATATGTATGATCATGAAGACAAACAAGGATGGCCTTGTCATGGTCGGTATGACAGTTCAGGTGAGGCTAAGTCTCTGCATAAGCCTAGGATTTTAAGGGACATATTATCGTATGTAGAAAGTTGTATTTTTTTGGATGTGCCAGTTGACTCGGTGTGTAAAATGCACGTCAATAAACATGTTAACTTGGATGCAGTAGCTCAGGATAGGGACTTTTCCTTGAGAAAAAAAGATGTTGTAAACATCTACCGTCATTTGAGCCAAGGAAACTATCAACTCCACAAAAAATATGAGATGATTGTGAATCTTTGGTACAAAAAACATAAAGAGGATATTTTATTTTACCAAAATCTCAATGGTCCAGATGTTCCTTTCATAATTGGAATCCAAATGAAATAGATGTTGGAGACAATGGTCAAGCTATCTCACAACAACTTAATAGCCATGGATTCAACATTCAATACAATTAAATATGGCGTATGTGTGTTTTCTATGATTGTTTTAATATGATCATCCAATATGTATCCATTAAATTTCATTAATAAAGAAACTTTTTCACTTCATGTGTTATTTGAGTATGGCAGTACCAAATTTACACACTAGTTGCATTTGATGGACAAAAAAGTGGGGTACCGGTTGCATGGGTTGTTGCATCACGAAATACAACTGAAAATATTGCAATTTGGTTGGAGTAGATTATGCATATGTGTTACCAACTCTGTCCTAATTGGAAACCCATTGCCTTCACGGTTGATGATATGTTGGATGAGATAGTTGCATTGAGGTAACTTCATTCTCGTTACTATGCATTTCAACTTGTCTTTATTCTAAAAATGTCACAATTTAATACATTGAACATGGTAGGAGGATCACACGGTGCGAAGTGATATTGTGTATTTGGCATGTAAGAATGGCATGGCTAAAAAACGTGAATCATTTGGCCACTAGTTCAGAAAGATCAAGTGCGATGTACAGTAAGTTAGTTATATAATGAAATATTGTTCCAACAATGATGTGGTCGATGCAATAGAAGGATTTTTCAATGAATCTGTTGATGAGAAGAAATTATTGGACTATTTCCACAATAATTGTTTTGTCAGTGATAAGTTTTGTAAGTGCACATACTATATCTTATGTTTCTAGTTTAGTGTTTCATAAATATTAGATATTTCCACTAACTTGGTTTTTTACGTTTAGGGATGTGGGTGAAAGACTGTTGTGATTTACCGCATGCAAATCAAGAAACCAATAATGTTTTAGAATCATACCATTGTTACCTAAATACCAACTTTCTCTCCAATTGACGAAAAAAATGTGATCGTTGAATGGATTGGTTATTGTATGATCTCTTGACAAATGTCAAACCTATATACCGGTTTAAATAAATTTTGAACGAATAAGGATACTTGAACAACTAAAGGAAAGAGAAGTGGCTTGAATCCTCAATGGAAATAGCTAAAATAATTACAGATAGTGATTGTTTCCCTCACAAGAGCATATCTCATGCCTGTTGGGTGAGGTATCAACCCAATCGTCATAATAAATACCTTGTCACCTTATATAGTGCAAATTTTATAGCGTGTGATTTCCGTGTTCTATTCGCAACAACATTTGCAAGCATGCTATAAAGGTATATTGGTTGTATTTCCCATTAGGAGATTCAAGCCCGATACTATATCATGATGCAACACCTGCTTCATTTCATACCCCTCATGAGATAGAGGCACCAACTTACATGTAGATGGTGACACAAATTTTATAACTGATAGTGTTGATCCAGATGTCGAGGGACTTCAATTAGCCAGGGATTAATTGTTTGGCTACCTAGAAATTCTTAAAAACAATCCTCCTTAGTACATTGATAAATACCAAGCAGTTAGTCGGTCTGATTAAAAAAATGTTGTATGAGGCCAACAATATTTATTAACTATTTTGACTTCACCATTGACCGGGGTGCTTTCGGTTAATCTTTGAAGAGGAAGAAAAGTTTCCTAAGGCACAAAAAGAAATCCAAAAGAATCAAACAAAGTAGCGACTTGGAAATTGATTTGAATATCCATGCATCTAAATATGATCCATTCTAGTTTCAATATCTCAACAAGAGGGGTCATCCTCGCTCCAACAATGCATCATCAATGGTCTCAAGACAATTTCATATAGTGAAATGATATATGTGTTTGGATTAGTGTATCTAGACATAACCAATTGTTAATGTACGGTGTGTATACTCTTGCAGAGGTTCCACAGTCTACCATGATGGCTCCAACACAAAGACATAGATGAATGCAGCACTAGTCGAGCCTACCTACAACCCCAGTTACACTACATGGGTCTCCTAATTGATGGATATATGTTTTCATGTGCATATTTTCATACTGACTCTGATGATTTTACATGACATGCACAAGTGCTCCTCCCATGGGTCTTCCATCTAGGGAGCACGATTGGTTGCTTGAGAACACACCAATCGGTGGTTTCCATGGTTTGACACATTCTCTAATTTATACTTTTTAGTATATCCGTTGTTAATTTTGATTTTGGCCTCATTTTATTAATGTATATGATTACATAAATGATTTACCATGATTCCTCCAACACAAATACGTAGACAAATGCAACACTAGTGGGGTCCACCTACAACCCCGAGTACACTGCATGGGACTCCTAATTAATGAAAGGATGTTTTCATGCATGTAGCATTTTTGTGACAATACTGGCTCTGATGATTTTGAATAGCATGGAAAAATGGTCCTCCAAAGGGTCTTCCGTTTGGGGAACATGATTGGTTGCTTGAGAACACACCAATCGACAGTTTCCATGGTTTGGCACATGACCTGTTTTATACTCTTTACCATATCCATTGTTATTTTTTCTTTCAACCTCATTTTATTAGTGTATCTATACATAAAAAACTATTAATGTACGGTGTGTGGATGGTTGTAGAGGGGAAACAGTCTACCAAGGTACCTCCAACACAAAGACGTAGACAATGCAACACCTGTCGGGTCCACCTACAACCCCAGGTACATTGTATGGGACTCCTAATTGATGAATAGATGTTTTCATGTGCATAGATTTTTCATGACAATATTGGATTTGATGATTTTACATGACATGAACCGGTAATCCTCCCAGGGGTCTTCTGTCCAGGGAACATGATTGGTTTCTTGAGAAAACACCAATCGACAGTTTCCATGGTTTGACACATGCTCTTCTCTATACTCTTTAGCATATCCATTGTTATTTTTTCTTTCGACCTCATTTTATTAGTGTATATAGACATAACCAATAGTTAACGTTTGTTATGTGGATTCTTGTATAGGCGCAACAATCTACCATAGTGACTCCAACACAAAGATGTAGACAAATGAAGCATAAGTTGGGTCCACTTACAACCCCAGGTACACTGCATGGAACTCCTAACTGATGAGTATATGTTTTCATGTGCATAGCGTTTTTGTGACAATACTTCCAATCTAATGATTTTACATGACATGCACAAGTGATCCTCCTAGGGGTATTCCATCCGAGGAACATGGTTGGTCACTTGAGAACTTAACAATCGGTGGTTTCCGTGGTTTGGCATGTTTTAATTTATACTATTTAGCATATTCGTTTTTATTTTTTCTTTCGGCCTGATTTTATTACTGTATCTAGACATAACCAATTGTTAATGTACGGTGTATGGATTATTGTAGAGGGGCCAGATTATACCATGGTGGCTCCAACACAAAGACGTAGACAAATGCAACACCAGTCAGGTCCACCTACAACCCTAAGTACACTGCACGGGAATCCTAATTGATGAATTGATGTTTTCATGTGCTTAGCATTTTTGTGACAATATTTTCTTTGATGGTTTTACATGATATGCTCAGGTTCTCCTCCCATGGGTCTTATGTCCAGGGAACACGATTGATTGCTTGAGAACATGCCAATTGGTGCCTTCCATGGTTTGGAACATGCTCTCCTTTATACTCTTTAGCATATTCGTTGTTACTTTGCTTTCATCCTCATTTTATTAATGTAAATAGGCATAAGCAATTGTTAACGTGCAGTGTGTGGATGCTTGCAGAGGGAAAACAATCTATCATAGTTCCTCCAACACAAAGACGTAGACAAATGCAACACCAGTCAGGTCCACCTATAACGCCAGGTACACTGCATGGGACTCCTAATTGATGAATAGATATTTTCATATGTGTAACGTTTTCATGACAATATTGGATATGATGATTTTACATGACATGCAAAGGTGCTCCTCCTAGAGGTCTTCCATCCGGGGAACATGATTGATTGCTTGAGAACACACCAATTAGTGGTTTCCATGGTTTGACACATGCTCTTCCTTATAATCTTTATCATATCCATTGTTATTTTTGCTTTTGGACTCATTTTCTTAGTGTATCTAGATATAGCCAATTGTTAATGTGCGATATGTGTATGCTTGCAGAGGGGCCATAGTTTACCACGATGGATCCAACACAATGATGTAGATGAATGCAACACAAGTCAGGTCCACCTACAACCCTAGGTACATTGCATCGGACTCCTAATTTATGAACACATGTTTTCATGTACGTAGCATTTTCATGACTTTACTAGCTCTAATGATTTTACATGACATTCACAGGTGCTCCTCCTAGGGTTCTTCCATCTGGGGAACAAGATTGATTTCTTGAGAACAAACCAATCGGCAGTTCCCATGTTTTGGAACATGCTCTACTTTATACTCTTTAGCATATCCATTGTTATTTTTCCTTTTGGCCTCATTTTATTAATGCATCTAAACATAATAAATTGTTAACATGCCATCTGTGGATGCTTAAAGAGGGGAAGCAGTCTACCACGGTGCCTCCAACACAAATAAGCAGACAAATGCAACACTAGTCAGGTCCACCTACAACCCCAAGTACACTACATGGGACTCCTAATTGATGAATATATGTTTTCATGACAATATTGGCTCTAATGATTTTACATAACATGCATAGGTGCTCCTCCCAGGGGTCTTCTGTCCGGGGAACATGATTGGTTGCTTGAGAACACACCAATTGATAGTTTCCATGGTTTGGCACATGCTCTGCTTTATAATATTTAGCATATTCATTGTTATTTTTGCTTTAGGACTCATTTTATTAGTGTATCTAGAAAACCAATTATTAATGTGTAGTGTGTCGATGCTTATAGAGGGTCCATAGTCTACCATGGTGGCTCCAACACAAAGACGTAGATGAATGTAGCACCAGCCGGGTCTATCTACAACCCCAGGTACACTGCATGGGACTCCTAATTGATGAATAGATTTTTTCATGTGCATAGATTTTTCATGACAATACTGGATCTGATGATTTTACATGACATGCACAGGTGCTGCTCCCATGGGTCTTCCATCCAGGGAACATGATTGGTTGTTTGAGAACACATCAATCAACAGTTTCCATGGTTTGGCACATGCTCTAATTTATACTATTTAGCATATCCGTTGACACTTTTTGCTTTTGGCCTAATTTTATTAGTGTATTGGATGTCATTAACATATTGATGCTACGATGTCTATCTATATTCTAGGTGAATCTAGCACAAGAGGAGAAGCATCATCTTCAGCTACACCAAATCCCCTATGGGAAGGATTTAAATCTAGCACTTTCTATAAGTTTGGTAATTTTTTGAAAGTGCACAATGAATCAACATCCACATGGTTCAATTTTTTTTCTATGTAATAGACAACTTCCATACATGTTGAATAACCTATGCATATTGGGAGGTTTCCCATAGCTTTTCAAGTCATAGAAAGAAAGTATTTTGATTAATGAATCGAATATGATGTTGAGAATGGCTCTACAATGAAATCATTACATAAATAATTGTTTTATGATATATTGCATGAGAATAGTTTATATATGTAGTCTTTAGTGGCCTATGGAAGATGCTCATGTAAGTTGAATTTGGTCCTACATATCAAATGGAAATTTGAGTTGATTCTTGGAGTTGTGTTTATTCTTTATCATTCATGTCGAAGGTATATACTCTACAATATTCTATGAAAATACTTGTAGTATATACTAAATACTTCCATAAAATCTCTTGAGAACCCCCATGGACTTGTGTTTATGGGTACCAAGACATACTCATGGACTTGTGTAACCTTTAACTATCAAATGCCCACAAGATGCATGATATAAATAATTAAGTATGGATAAACAATAAATCCCATGCTTTAGGGCTTGATGCAATTTTTTAATAGACGGAAAATACTACCATATATCAAACAATGTACATGTTGTTATCCCAAAAATATTATAGCCCTTAAAATAGACCCCCCTTGCTAATTGTTTGTACATATAAATTGTACCAGCAGAAGATATCAACCTCTACTAGATTCATGCCACTTCCAATGCCCCTTGATGATTTTTTGTACATATAAATTGTACTAGATTAATATATCAACCTCTACTACAGTCATGCCACTTCAACTGCCTACTTCGATGTCCTTGTCTGCTTTCTCTTCTTGGCCAGATTTGATTTCACCATCAAAAGTAGGCACCTTCTCATTATAGAATTCCACAAGCTAATTATCTTGGTGGTCTCTTTCATTTGTTACTTCTTTTAGAAGACCATGGGATGCATACTTAGTAATTTTTTGCTAAAAACATTTAGAGGATGTCGAAAGGAGGATTGAGAATTTAAGGCGTACCAAAAAAATCCAACCTCTTTTATTTCTACTTATTGTTTTTCCTAACACTAGAAGATATTTTGTTACTTTAAATTTATTTTGTTGCAAATTGTCATGCCAATCAAGGACAAGTTGGCTTAGTTAGTTGAACTAAACATACTACTAACATTTAATGTGTTCTCTGCATTTTGAACTATGACTAGTATGGAAACTGGGACACTTTTACTTCAAAGGTACGATGAATGCAAGATTGTGTTATTGTATTATGGAAATTCTAGAATTTTAAATTCATGGCAAATAATATGAAGTTTCTAGTTGTATGATGAAACTGAAATTCAAGATAATATATGTTTGTAATCAATCATTATTCTCACTTTTACTAGGGGTAGTAGCTATTAAATGAAAGCAACTGCATTGCTTTGTAATAATAAAAACACAAGATATTTGGAAGAATATGGTCCATTTTTTCTAGACATGATGATGATACCTTTGAGATTTTGAATAATTGTTTAGAACCCTTTACCCATGGGTCCTTGATACCCTTGATGGAGAATGGATCCTTTTGGATTTATTGATAACACACTTGATGATCTTACGTGTCTATGGAGTACTGAGGCAATTCTACAAGGAAACAAAGGAGTACTAAGGCAATTCTACAAGTTGTTGAAGATATTATCTATGATCTTTGGTATGCTAAAGGCATAGTAGATACAACTACAAGAGTCAAGGATAGCTGAATCATACACGAGGTTTAGAAAGGCAGTCAAGTGTATGTTTTTGGAAGATGTCATAAGTTCTTCATAATTCAAGCAAGAATAAAAGGTGCATATGAGTTTGGGAATATGTATTGAAGTGTCACTTTATATACAACTCTGAGTTTGAGTATCCTAAAGAAGAAGAACTATAGTCCACAACTATATGAGCATCTAAAAAGGTTTTATACATGTGTGAAGGAGCACTAAGAAATTACAAGGATTATGAGTAAATTAAAGTATCCTAGGAGAATTAAGAGTGCAAGAAGCATGACTATCAATAGGGGTGTTCCAAAAAACAAAAGCAGTGAGACAATAAGACCTCTGATAAAACAAAGCCTACATATCTTTAAATAGTTGAGAAAGATTACATATCTTTAAATAGCAGTAGTATCCTATCTTTGGTACAAAATTTAAGAAGATGATCAATTTACTTGTTGATTGAGTTAATTAAGATAAGACTTAACACTTTGATTTGATAGTGGTCACCTATAATAATATGACAAGGAAGTGGCAAGCTTTTATGATAGCATTGTCCTTGAAATGAAAGAGAGAACCCTTTATTTGTCTAAATCACTTATGAATAAAATTACACTTTATTAGACTAACACTTAAATATAATAATTTCACTTTATTCATGAAGTGAATTACAAAATAAAATTGACTCAAAGTTTCAAACTACCTTCATTGCAAAATTTCCTGTCTGAGCTACATTCTTCCCCAAAACAAAGTCATAAGCTGAATGCTATGTCAAGATTTGAGATTTTGGATTAAAGTGTTACTACCTCTCACCAAGACCTTTTTGTTTTTCCATTTTCCACACCAAAAAATATAGTTAAGATGTTTCAATTCTCAAACTTCATTTTCACTGGATTAACATACTCTTCAATATTTGTATTTTACATGTACATTTCATTTCACTGGAACTTCCTCTTCTTACCGTTCATCTAAATTTCTTTATGTCAAATTGTCATAGCCTATTCTACTATTGCTCCAAAATCTCATTTAGTCCATTGCTAAACTACTCATTTAATCAATATTTTAGGACCTTATAGCATGGAAGCTTGATCGTTGTGACACCAGTGTTATCAATAGAGCTTGATAAAGATCACAAAATTCTAACATTCAATTGCATATGCCTTGAAACTATGCTTTTATCTCAGTTCCAACACAAAATTGTTACTTACCTATCAGAGGAACACAATTTTTATGGATGTTCTAGAAGTGGGAATTGTGATGAAACACTTTCATTTATTAGATTATGAAAACATCACTGAAAATTATAGATAAAACAAGTATTTGAGCCATCAAATTCTACACCTAGAACCAGGAGTGCTAACATGATATTGATCTCAGACATAATTATAGAATAATACCCCAATTTTGACCCTTGGATTATGTGAGATAAATAATGTTTATGTTTAATGATAACTTAGCTAGAGGTCTAGACAAACGTGATTTTATTTTTAAGCATGGCATGGTTACGTTCATTTTTAATAATAACTTGGCTAGAATCCTAGACATGCGGTTTTATTTTTAAGCATGACATGATACACTAACTACCCTTTGTAATTGTTAGTGATGTTTTTATAATCTAAGGAAATGTATTTCATCACAATTGTAACCATTCCCCCATTGTATTTTGGTTCGTACATAGGTACATTATGAACATGATATTAAAACAACTATCCTTGATAGTACTTAAGTTAAGTGTTCAGCCATGCATGGGTCTTCTTCACAGACTATTCTCTAAGTGCTTCTCTGATCAAGACTCCGTACCTCCTTTCTATTAACCATAATACTCTAGAATGATGCAATGCACGTGACAACCATGGATGAAATTACTTATACATGATGGAGGAAAGATCAACAATTATTTGTTGTTGGAATCTAGAGTAACCAACATAAGAGACTCCCTTTCCTGTACTTCAACACTGAAGCGAAAGGGGATCTCCTGAGGGACATCCTTGCAAAAAAAGACTCATTTCTTGTTGTTGTGTATGGATGAGAAGGGACACTTGTAACAAAATTGTTCCTATGGCTGGGGTCAAGAACACCAACGTACTAGGGGTATAAAGACTGATATATAAAACTTTGGAAGAATGAATTAAACAAAGTTCAAGGGTTAGAAAGGTTCATACCTTACAGATTGAAGGTTGATCCAAGATTTTCTCTATCCCTCCCCCTGCTCTCCAATCCAAGAGACCTGTAAAACAAACTTCGAACCTTCCTCAAACCAATTTGACTACATGTACGGAGATAATATTCAATACAATCTAAAACCCTAATCTGATAAACATCAACATGTAATCTAAACAGAGATGCAACATCTATCATGCATTGATTTGGAAAGGGAATATCATTAAATATTTATTAATCAATGGAATAAGTACAACATATTACTTCTCCTCATACAAGAAACCTCATGAAACCTTCGATCTGGATCTCCTGCTTCTCTTCTCCAAGAATCTCATCCTCCAAGCTCTACAAAAAAGGGAGATTACAACTAGGGAAAAGGTAGGGGGGATAAGAATCCCAATTTCACCAGCATAACACTATCCACGGATATGTCCCCTTTCATGGACCCATCTCCCTCTCTTATATAGTGTTTTGAAGAGTTAGGATAAAAAATGGATCAATTACAGCCAAAGGAATAGATCCAAAACCACCCAGACCACCCAAACTTCGAGAATTTTCCACTTTTTGACATTTTTTTACCACTTCAAGGTATACACACAGGTTTCCTTCTACAAATTCACGAGGGAAACACATGTTTCCTTCTACAAATGCGTGAATGGGTTAAATAATCCAATTTTAGGGTATTTCCAAGCTTTTTCAGGAGTTGATGTCTTCTAGAAAGTTGTTCCTTGGTCTGATACCTTTCCAATGGTACAAAAAATAGGTTAAACAAAGTTACATAACTTCATATATGGCCCTTCTATCCACATGTGTACTTTGAGTGACTGACAATAGCTTTCATGAAGTGTCGTCATGCAACGGAAACATGTCAAAGTCGTCACGGACGAAGAAGTGTCATTTTGGGATATAACATATTCCCCCTAATGTATGAGGTTAGAAAGTAAGACAATAACTGAAATACATTATAAAAAAGGAACGGTTGAGATGAGGAGTGGAAGATATTAGAGAATCCAAGATCGTAGGCTCAAACGGAGGTACTTGAAAGAGAGATAAATGTCTGAGAAAACTAATCCCTAGGAAATATATGTCCATATAGAATTGATCGCCAGAAAGATACTAGGCAGATCCAAAATATATATCAATGATGTAACTATCATGGTTGCACAATATGAAAAAATTCACCATATGAAATCTAGAAATGTCATGGCCACAAATGAACAAGGTGGATCCATGCCTAATAATCGATCATAGCCACAAAAAAATACAAGGTGGATCTATGTCTTAGCAAATGTCATATGAAGCGTGACAAGGTCTTGTGCAACTTAGGCAATAGAAACAAATGATGATGCTACTATTGAACCAAGGTCTTCAACCCAAGCCGTCCAAAGGCACGAATCCTAACCATGTGAATAAAGGGTGTAATGTCGAACATGGAGGAAACCGTTTGATTACCGATCATTGATGAAAATCATTAACAAACGCGAGGGAAACCATGCTAGTAATGAAAATGGTCCCCAATGTACCTAGTACATTCTAACAAGTGTGAATAGATGGTCTTGAATTCAAACACCTAAAGAATCCATCGAGTAGGAGACATTAAGGTATTCCCACTACCAAATAGCAAGGGAAATTTCCACTAATGATTGCAACCCCAAGGTACTGTCATAAAATGTTAATCTCATTCCCAAAGAAATATGTGTTGAATTCAATAGGAAGATATCCGTTGGAAGGAATGCATTAAAGCATCCTCCATCATCCAACATGAGGTAAGTGAAAGACTGATTGGATATGGAACTAGTACAAAGTTTTTCAGCGAGGACCATTGAAGACTAGATGTAATGAACTGATACCAGGGATTCACCGACACAAAAGGTCAATTCAACTGCAGAATGGCCGACAAAGGTTTTATCCTTGAACAATGAGCATGAAACTATTGTGAATTAGGAAAAATTTTGACACCAACGGATGACCGATACAAATCTGGAATGTATGAGACATTGATAGATTCTCCATATAATTGGAAAAGGAGGAAACCGAAGGAGTAAGAACTATGAATCAAGCTAAGGTAAAAAACTAGAACCCAACTATTGATAGGCTCAAAACTGGTGCTTTGTTCAAGGAGACAAGACTTTCTGCCATTGTATAAAATACATTTCAATGAACTTCACTTTCCTTCTTTCTTGTAAATGTTTAACGAGTCAAAGAAATCAAGTTCGGGACCTTCTTCATTTTGGAAAGCTCGAAGAAGAGATAGAAGAATGCTTGATAAAGCACTGATTCATGGATTTTACAAGCTCGAATTAGCGGATGCTCGATGGATTTTTCATAATTTGAGAGTCTGAAAAAACCAAAGAAGACTCTAGGGCGCATATTTTGTAAGGTTAGTCTCCAAAGTCCAGAAAAGTATAAAAAAATCCAAAGGAGATCTCTCTTAGCTCAAACGAACCAATTAGGTATTCCTTTTTCAAAGTTAGTTGGCAAGGTCTGAAAAAGGGTTAAACTATCACCATACTGACGCTCCTTAAAAAACAAGAAGAACGCTTTAGTTTTAACGAGTGTAAAGGAAAGGAAGATCACTTGATGCTTTTGCCCTAAATTTTTAGCAAGAATGACAATGACATAAAGAATGCTCAAAATATTTTTCATGGTTTAAACCAGAGCACGAAAAAGAAAAAGTAAGTTCAAGAAGGTTCCTTTGTTGTAAGTTTAGTTCTCCAGGCCTAAAAAAGAGATAAACCTATACCTGAAGATACTCTTCTATCCATATTCAACTGGATTATTTCTTTTTTCGTAAGTAATTCATGTGGTCAGAAAAAGAGATAAACTTATACCCATGTGGATGTTCCTTCACATCCTTTAACAAGTTTGAAGGGACAAGAAAACTCGACAATCTAGTCATGTTTAAGGAGTTTGACCTAGGCTTGAAGATAACTCCATATATTTCCCGTAAAGTTTAACAAGACCAACAAATTCAACTCATGGACTCCTTACTGTTTTTAATGAGCTTGAAGTAAAACAGGAAGAATTCTCTAAATGCGAGGAGACGAGTGTCACATGCACACAAAACTAGTTCAAAGCGCAAAGAACATACCTACGCATAGTGCAAGGAAAATGAGCAAGATACAGACACTCTAGGAGCGTCTCCTCCAGGTAAAAGGTGTCAAGTTGCAATAACATAATGATACAAGGCTAAGCGATGATGAGAGCAGAGATGAGGTGTAATGTCCCCAAAAATTGAAAATAAAAAAATTATTAGGCTAATAAAAACTACCTATGTGGAACATTATTGAACTTGTGGAATATAGCGTACACCCAATGTACCACTTTTTGGTCGTAAGTTGTTCTTGCGTTCTATTATCTTGCTTTAAGTTATGAATATTACTGTATTTTACTTACGATGTAATCATGTTTTTTTACTACATTATTCCTATGGTTATACATTAAGGTGTATGTGTCGTTACTTTATTATATGCTTCGCTTATTTCTGTATAGTCTTACATGTTATTTATATGGTTCTAACTTAACTTTGTTTCTGGAACTAAAGTGGGAGGAGTGGTAGGACTAGTTCTCCCATGACGGTCTGAGAGGTAAAGTGCTTACTTGTCTAGCAGGATTACGTAGTTTGATTTGAACTAAGGCACCTCTTTCACTCTATGTAGATTATACTTAGCGACGAGACTTGTTTCTAAGGAATGTTGAACATGTTGATCATTAACATACCTACTATTTGTTATTACGCTTCCATACAGATTCAGATTAATAGCAAGTTAATTACTATCTTCATTAATTATTTAACATAGGTAAATTATCTATGTGTTACCTGCTATTTATTTTGTAATTTTGGATTCACTGTTTAACTCTTAATTTATTCATATTTTATATTCATTGCATTCAAAGTATTAATATGTATTTTTATTGCTCTTGACAGGTTTTAAACTTTGGTTTTAAGGACCAAACCTCAACTGTATACCTAGAGATAATACCATGGCATATTTCATATGCCATGGTTACTAAGCATTAAGCTTAGGGAATATAGACATGCCATGTTTAAGGCTTAAGCCTAAGGTCTAACGATACATATAGCATGATATACCTTGAACATTGTGAAAAGAGTTTGGGTTAGCGTATATAATATATGGTGTACACATTATACTATACCTTGTATTAAATATTAGGGTGGCAAGTTATATCATAAGGTTTGACTCTTATGCGATGGGGGTTAAGACCCTGCATGGAAATGGAACCCAACGCTAATGTAACAAATGCAAAACTATGGAAATGTGGGTTTTGAGTGGATAGTGGACACCAGGCTGGCACCATTAATGCTTCTTGGGTTTTGGGCATCCCAAGCTCAGGGATTGGCTCCACGAATGGTTGGGTCATTTCGCTTGATCTGTGGATGGTTGTGGTATCGGCTCTGCACTGTGAAGGAGGCAACACCCTGGGTGACGAAGGTAAGCTTCGGTTGGTTTCATGACTACGTTTTATACTTGTTTCATAGCTCCTTTTGTGTCATACTTATCATCCTCATCGTGTTGGTGGTTGCAGGTGACAGGGTAAGCAAGGAGTGGGATGGCTTAGAGCTTTGCTGTCAGCTCAAGGGTGATGCCATTGTAGTCACGGTAAGCCTGTTATACAAGCGAATCTTGTCACCTCTCGACATTGTGGGTAGGACTGGGTTATATCATTGCATTTTGGGTTTTACTGTGGGAATTTGATTTGCCTTTGGTCCTGTGTATGCAAGCTTTGGGTTTGTAAATATTGGTGTTGTTAGTAGTGAATGGGGAAACTTAGGACTTCTAGAAGACTCTGCATTTGTTTATGTAAATTCGTATTTTTTATTTTGGGGGTTTTTAAGCCTGGGTGGCACCATTGCTTATAATGGTGCCTTAGCCCTTGGCACAACTATGTAAGCTTCGATTTGCAGACTTTAATGGTGACTGTGTAAATAATCTTTCCTGCATTTTTGGCAATGGTTAAAGGACTGGACTACATGTAAATTCTTATGCTGCGATAGGTGTTTATTAAACTTGGATTGCATAAGGCATTTGCCTGCATGGATGCTCTGTGTAATTGATTGTATTTATTTCTTAGTGTAATTACTTGACAGCATATGGGTTAATGACCATGCCATGCGTGGCATGAGCCCTTCCCATGGTTGTTGTGATAGCCTGGATGGTTGCAATTCTTATTGTTTCGTTTTATTATTATGTGATGTGGAAATGTGAAGAATCCATGGGTGAAAACCCACAATGGATATTGTTGTTGTAGGTTTATTTTTAATGGACTGTTTATTTAGTTATTTGTGGCTTTGGTCATGCTTACAGCATGGGTGCAGAACCTAGGGTCTTGCGACCTTGCTGTAGCAAATGTATTTTCTTATTAAAGCCCACATACCCTCTGTGTATAGTGTGGCCGTGATTATTGTAAACAATGACTCCATAGGTTTCGAATCCTGTTCGTGGTTGATGTAAGGAGTATGTAATTAAATGGAGGGTTACCATTTGGGGCTTAGATGCCCATAGGATTCGATTCCTCCCCTCCCCTGTATATTTACTTGGACTGTGTAGATATTTTCAATATGGTTTAAATAAATAAATGATTCCTATATATCATTGTAATTACAGGGATTTAATTGTTATACTATGGATATGACCGATATTAAATGGGACTATTTAATGTTTAAGGCATATGTTTGATTATGTGGATTTACATATTAGGACTGTGGATTTTAAATAGTGAAAAGAGATTTGATCTTGGACAAAAGAATGGTCACGATATGTTCTATGTTCGTTGTTTATGATGATGTTATTTTTAATGGAATGGTTTAGTAATTAGCTTATATTTAAATATGCATACCTTAAAAGATATTTATTGGTTTATTTATCTTTGATTTAATGTGGATCTACTTGTAGCCTGTACTTAGTTGATTTGATTTATAATTCCATTCTAGAACTGTTAATGTATACTTATAATTAGTATTATGATTTGTTTGTTGTTGATTGTTAATTAGATAGATTCTAATCTAGGTTTTAGATGACACATTAGGTCTGATCTAGTATTTAATTTAACATGGCTTTGCTGACAAATGAAATATGTCTTTAGAGTAAAAAGGAAAAAAGAGTAGATAGGTCCTAGTTTTGAAATAAAAAATTAGTTTATACTACCCAGTTTTAACAGTAAAAATAATATAGGAATTAAAACTAGGGTGCAGAACCCTTGATAAACATTTATAAATAAATTAAAACTTGCAAAAGTAAACTGATAAATAAACCCTAGATAAATCTGGTATAGAAAATAACTTACAGCCTAGGGTTAATATTAAAATAATGCAAACCCTGCCATATTTTAACCAGAGAAACAAACACGTAGGGTTATGAAATGAAATGTAATAATTTACCTAGCATAGCCAACATTTAATCCAGAAAAATGGAATAGGCAGTCTAGGGATTCATGCCTGTAACTTGAAGCTCTTTTAATGGTTGAACCTGCACACTCAAATAACCAGCATTAACAATTCAAAGGCAGATCTGACCTCTGTTTTTTATGACCAAATCACTTGGGAACTACCATGTTCCACCCAACCATGACCTGAAACTTATCATGGTTAAATCCGGATCCCCCCGGGCTGGACTCCAACATGCAAGTAGCTTAGAGATCCTAAGGTAGGGTTTCCTATCTGGTATATCAGGTCTGGATCAGTTCTCCTTTTTCCTTCCAGGAAAATGTTCTCCAAGAATTCACTTGAGAGCAAAACAGGAAGAAAATGACTCCTCCAAATGATAAATCAGAGCCCCAATCCTTTCCTTGGCTTGGTACTTTATAGACAAACTTTTCAGTCAAAGGGACAATTCAATCAAGAAACCTTGGTTTCTTGATTTAACCCTTTTTAATTATTTGTGGTAATTTTTAATATTTTAACTTAGGAACTTTCAACTAGTTCCTAATTAGAGTTTTGTAGGTTTTGGACTATTTATTATCTTTAAATAATAAATAATAATGGACGGATCTTTTCTTTCTTTCTTTCATCATTAATATTATTACTATATTTATTCTTTATGCATCCCATGTATAAAATACATAACAATATAGCATTTGTTAACATTTTTATTTGGGCATCATATACCATGATCCCTAGACTTAATGGCGCTTCTTCATTAAGGTCAAATAGGTAGATTGTTAGGTCTACTAGGCTAGGCAACTCTAAACATCCTTGCATGTTGGATTTCCCTCATATAACATGCTAGTTCTTTAGTACTTGATGAGAATACATAAATTCAAAATTTCATTTAATCAATTATAAATAAGTATGATGCGATCAATATTTTTCTTGAGTCGTTTTCACTCGGAAGTTATCAAATTATTTTTAGTAACCCCTAGCACGTACCAGATCCCATACTCAACGCTTTAACAGGGAGTTACAAACTTAGTGCAATTCCAGAGCTCTTCGCTCAACACTAATACTAGGATGTACTTGTACGATACACCTAGGGATACAATGGCCAAGGATCCGATGCTCCAGAGCTTATGCTCAACATCAACATGGAAGGATCCAAGGCTTATGCCTAACACTTCCAAATCTTATCTTTTCATGTGTTCAAGATCTTCTTGCTCAACACAAATGTAAGTACTCATGTGCTGATCCAGAGCTCCTCGCTCAACATAACATTAATCACCCATGTGCTCTATATATCCTTGCTCAACACAAAACATTAATTACCCATGTGCTCCAGAGCTCCGCGCTCAACACAAAACCAACAGATATATATATATATATATCATCAACAATTGACTTATGCCCAATATATAAAACAAATCATCATGTTCATATGCAGTGGGGTCTTCGACCCAATATATCAAAATAAAATATAAAATCAACATCAGAGTCAATAGGCACATGCCTATAAGTTTTAGGTCCGAAATTCAGAATATTACATGAGGGCTTATACAATGAGCTAAAAGTGTGGAAGTTGTCATCTAGATCATAAGCATAGGAAGGGTATAGGCTAGTAAAAAATTGTGAATCTAACTAAGAATCTTGTCTCCAAGAATCAAAAGTATCAAGATCATATTTAGAAGAAATGATATGATCCGACTGAAGAAGAATCTATAGTTCCAAGGCAGATCCAACTGAAGAAGAATCTATAGTTCCAAGGCCCAAGGATTTATAATCAATAAGATCAACCTCAAGAAGAAATCCAAAGTTGGTAGAGTTGATAGGGTTTGCAAAGACAGACTCAACATCACAATAGTAAAAAATTCTACAAGAAGAGTCAAACTCATCAGGATCACTGACTTGTTGCTGGATGGGAGAGTCCAAAGATTCAACAGTTCCAACATAGGAGGATCGATCATCATACATATCAAACTCAATAAGAAATTTAGGGCTATATTTAATCACAACTGGGTCACCATCCATAATAATATCATACTATATCATAGACTCTAGGAATACTTCATTTGAAGGAAGGATACCACCCTAGATAGGGAACATGTATAAACATTGAATTGGATCAATAGGGTGGAGAACAGGCTCCAAAATCCCCATTAGATAGATCACTCAGTCAACTGTTGGGACCAAGTCCCAAGAAGGTAAGCATGAATCCATAGGCTTCTTCTAAGTAGTAATTGCACATGAGGGGTATGAGGCCACATAATTCACCTGTGGTGAGGTAGTTTCTACCGAAACACCTAGGAATTAACAAAGGAAAGACTTGGTCCCCATTTAGGTAAGAGGGATCAACAAATTCCAGCTGATCGATAGTGAAAATGATTTTTTTACGAGGAAAGTACATCACACGAAAGAGTGTAGACACCACAAATTTCATACATTAAACATAATGACACCCGAGGAGCATATTAAAGTCTAAGGGATCCTCTATCACCATAAAATCAACTAAGAAAATATTCCCACCTAAAGTAACAGATGTTTTAGTAAGAACTCCCAAAGTTTGGCTAGTTATTCTATCAAAAGTCGGTAACTAACTATCAGTCGACATAAGGCTAGGAGATTCCATCCCTCTCCAAGCATGTGTGGATAAAATACTAACAGATACTCTTTCATCTACAATACAATAGGAAATTGTATAGTGTTCAATTTGGACTTTATTTGAAAATGTTCATCTAAAGGAAGGTGTGGTTTAGCTAGGCAATCCCAATTAAAGGAAACAATCGGAGGGCTTGGTGGGGGTTCACTGTGAAGTGAAGTTAATGCCCCCTTGTCCAGAAGGTTCGGAACTGGCAGTGAAGAAAATATGAATAGGATACAATTCACTCTCCAAAGGAAGAGATGGATTAATCGAAGATGGCATCGATTCAACCTCTTGATGAAGGTCACTCTCCGAAGGAATAGTGGGATTGACCAAATATGGAATTGGTTCAATCACTTGATAAAGGTCACTCTCTGAAGGAAGAGTGGGGTTGAACAAAGATCACATTGGTTCAACCACTTGATAAACTAAAGGTTGGATAGGTTGTTAGGAAACCACAGGTTTTTCAGGAGCATGATATCCTTGAGACTCGGACCACACTCTTCGTACCTATGAAATATTAGGGCACTGATGAGTAAGATGATTCTCCCCCACAAAGCTTACAAGGGAACTTAGGATTGCATTTTGAACGGTTATTTTTCTCAACAGTGTCAACATGGCTTGCACTGGCTGACTATTTTCCCCCAGCATGACCTACAGAGGCTAGGTGGTTAGGTCCAACATGACTTGCAAAGGTTGGATAAGTGCCCCCAACATGACTTCTAGAGCCTGGGTAACTAGGATCAACATGACTTACATAGTTTGAGTGTGTGGCCCCATCATGACATGAAGAGGCTAGGTGGTTTCCCCCAAAATGACTTCCAAAGGTTGGGTGGTTAGGTACAACATGAATTGCAGAAGTTGGATAGGTTCCCCCAGCGTGACTTCCATATGTTGGGTGAATAGGATCAACATGAGTTGCAGAGGTTGAGTGTGTGCCCCCAACATGACCTATAAAGGTTGGCTGGTTACCCCCAACATGAATTCCATAGGTTGGGTTATTAGGTCAAACATGACTTGTAGAAGTTGGATAGGTGCCCCCAGCATGACCTGGATAGGCTTGGTGAATAGGTCCAACATGAATTGCATAGGTTGGATAGGTTCCCCCAGTATAAAATACATAGGCTAGCTGAATTTACCCTTGATTTCATGTCTCCTTTTACTCCTTTTAGACTGCAAGGTTACTAGTATCAGAATTTTCACTACATGAGGTAGAAGGAGGATGAGAGGTTGATACTGATGAATGGGTGACATTGTTTTGATTCCCTTGATATAAGGTGCTTTCTTAAGAAGTATCAAGAGAATTCACGACAGTCAGAGTGAAAAACAACCAAACTAGTAGCCCAAGGGTGAATCCAATAAGATTCAAAGTGGTCATCAAGGGAACACCAACATTCCCAGTAAAAGGAAAAGCACAAGAATCCCCTTGCACCCGTGTCTCCTGGTTGGTGTCCGTAGGGGTACTAGCCACAGTTTTTGACTTAACAAGAAATCAAAGTTTGTGGTCAACTAGAAACCAACAACACAAAGAGCACGCCACTAGAATAAAAACCTAAGTATCCAGACCAGGCACATAAGGATACCTTCCAAAGAAGAGTATGGGATGATGAGGGCCCATAACTAACCAGTGAAGGGAGAACTACAGTTAGTGGGATCCTAATACAATCACTTTGGGGAAAGTGTTTGAATCACCAACCACTTTTCCAAAGAGCTGCATGGGTTTTCCTCCCATGTATTCCTTGGGTACAGTGGAAATAGCCTTCCACCATCACCCGTGTAGACTCCTATAGGTCAAGATGATAGGCCTACCAAAATCACAAATAAAGTTCAGTGCAACAGTCATTAGTCCAACCGATGTGGCATGGGAAGGGTAACTAAGCTTGAAACTCAAACAGTACCAGGAACCACACGAGGCCGGGAGGAGAAATTGGGTGAGCCCCCATATGCGCAACAACTCTGGTGTATGGTCTACAGAGTATAGGAGGGGTATTTCCACAACTCAGTATCACATGAACTCGTTCTTGACTCCTATGTTAGAGGATCTTCCAGTTTCTTTCTTTATGAAGTTGGATTCCCTGAAGGAAATGCCACTATGTTTGAGTTTAAAGTGTTGGGCAGTTAAAGATAACCCTAACCCAAAACACTAGCCCAAAATAGTGTGTGTCGTCCCTAGAAAGAAAATGTTACTAATATATTTTAAATATTAACGTTCTTTTTAAGGGTTGTTGATTACTCAAATGTAGCGATAAGGAAACTAATGATTTTTTGACTTGAAAGCAGAAACAAGATGACTAAATTGAAAGAGAGTCAAAATGCAAACTTCTACTTCTCTTTTTCTTTTCAAAACTTAAAGTGGAGGCCATAAAAGAAAGATCTCTTTTTGTATTTCCAAAAGACAGATGTATGCAATGCACCTAAGACTAAACCCTATTCTAAATGCATATAAAGAAAATACTTGTTCTTTTTTACATTTCTTTATAAATGACAACAAAAAACAACCTAGAAACTAACGCATGCATATAATGTAAACAAAGCAAAATGACTTCTTCTCTATAACCACCAAACAGACCCTAGGCTTCCCTAAAGTCAGACAAGACCTCTCTTGGGAGGGAGACTTGCATAAGGGGAAAAGTAAACCACTTTGGCATGAAGAGGTTAAGCAACAAGATTGAAACAAACAAAGATCAAAAGCCTCATAGGTTCAGTCCATACCTGCTAAAAGAGGTTGATCAACACCTTGCACAACAAGGTCATGCCTAGGGAGGAGGTGAGGGGAAGAGAAAAAGGAAAACTCAAATGCTTCATAAATAGGTAACAAACCAAGTCAAGAGTACATTCAAGGGATTACACCATTCCACAGGGGTATTACATAGGAAAAAGACCTAGGAGGACCCAACAAACAACACCAGACCTCCCCAAATAGGCCGAAAAGGGTGAAAAAAACACCGAAACAGGGCACAAGCTAGTTTCTTAGGGAAAAGGCATGTGTGGCATGCAGGTACACCAAAGAAAGGTCATGTGTACATCAAGGACACACTATTGTGTAGTGTAGCATTTGTGTGTGGGTGGTAGAAGGCCCAAAAAAGGTGAAAGCAACCTTAAAAAGGAAAGGAAGGTGTTCATAAAGACTTAAGAGTGACTCTTAACCTATAAAAAGGACTTAGAATCTCAATTACATTGGAAAAAAAAGACAAGGAGACCCCAAAACAGACAAGTCTTCCCTAGTGGATTCACCAGTTCTGTTGTTAAGTGAATTGTTCCTATGGCTAGGGTGGAGGCCACCAACATACTAGGGGTATAAAGACTAATATATAACACTTTGTAAGCATGAATTAAACAAGGTTCAAGGGTTATAAGGGTTCATACCTTACAGACTGAAGGTTGATCCAAGGTTTCCTCTATCCCTCCCCTTTCTCTGCAATCCAAGAGACCTACAAAACAAACTTTGAACCTTCCTCAAACCAATTTGACTACATGTAAGGAGATAAACATCAACATGTAATCATAATCAAATAAACATCAACATGCAATCATAAACAGAGATGCAACATCTATCATGCACTGATTTGGAAAGGGAAGAACATCAAATATTTATTAATTAGTGGAAGAAGTACAATATATACCTTCTCCTCATGCAAGGCACCTCATGAAACCTTTGATTTGGATCTCCTGCTTCTCTTAAACAAGAATATCAGCCTCCACGCTCTGCAATAAAGGGATATGACATATAGGGAAAAGGTAGGGAGGATGAGATTCCCAATTTCACCAGCATAACATTATCCAAGGCTAATTCCCCTTTCATGGATCCCTCTCCCTCTCTTATATGGTATTTCAAAGAGTTAGGATAAAAAATGGATCAGTTACAACTGAAGGAGAAGTTCCAAAACCACCCAAACTTCAAGAATTTTACACGTTTTGACATTTTTTGACCACTTCAGGGTATGCACATGAGTTTCCTTCTACAAAGTCACGAGGGAAACACATGTTTCCTTCTACAAACTTGCAAATGTGTCAAAGAATCCATTTTTTAGGGTATTTCCAAGCATTTTCAGGAGTTGATGTTGCCTAGAAGGTTGGTATGATACCTTTCCAATGGTCCAAAAAAAGGTTAAATGGAGTTAGAGAACTCCATATATGGCCATTCCATCCAAAGGTTTCATTTGAGTGACTAAAAGTAGCTTTCATAAAGTGTCATCATGCTACGAAAACATGTAAAAGTAGGCACAGAAGGACAAGTTCCATTTTGGGCTAAAACAAAATTGTGGCTAGTTGGAAATGGATTGTTGTAAGATTGAATTTTCCCAATCTGAGGAATATGGATTGGGATTGTGAGCAAGTTCAGATCTATCCAGTAGGAATTCACCCTTGTGGTCTCACAAATCCAGCTTGGGGTGAGCCTCAGCAATAGAAATCATGTGCTTGGATAAAGAAGCACTTGTTTGCAACCAGTTGGTGGTGAATTCTAGAAAGGATAAATTTTACTCTTGTTGCAAATTATTCTATTAATTGCACATGATTTTGCATCTTTACATTCAATACCAGGAATGCATTAGGAGAAATGGAAATTGAAAACCCTTGGTGTTGGCTATTGCGGGAAGACCCGGGTTTACTATAATCAACCAACAACACCCCTAGCTCACCGGCCCTTTCGGCGACAGACCGTAAAGCGGCCTGAAGTCTCACCCGAAGTGATTCTAATGGGTTGGCCAAGGACTCAAGTATCTTGGACCAGGTTCTTTGGAAATCCTAATTGCGGCTCGCGGATCTCCTAGCTACGAGGTCTCTTTCTCTACGCTTCGCGCGACCTTCTGCTCGCGTCGCGTGATCTCCTCGTCTCACCACTCTTCTAGCCACAAGATATTCCCTTTATACCGTCGTGCGGTCCTCTTCTACATCGCGCACTTTCCCTGAGTCGCGATATCTCCAACCTTACCGCATCGCCACGCACCGTGCGACACGTAGCTCCTGCCCAACTCTAAGTCCTCAACCTGCGGTATTGTGCACATCAACTCCTCTATCGGTGCGGTATCACCTCTCTGTGATATCCTACCTCCGCGGTTCAGCGCACTTAGCGTTGCTCGTGTCGATGTGCAAGACTTAACATACAAGGCTATTCAATACTGCAACTAGTGACTGTTTCACGCAAAGCATAAATGAAACTCATACAACATGCCAAAGACTGGACTCATGTTTATCCTTCTATATTACTGTGAACTGATTAACACATTCATTCATTAAACCGTAAACAACATTCATGAAATAACTGATAGATGCACAAGTAACATATCACATAATCCAATCACATAACACACGATTTTAACGTGGTTCACCTCCAGAATGGAAGTTACGTCCACAGAACTGTGTTTTCATTATAGCTCAGGGGAAGGTAAAACACAGTTCTGCTGCACCGCATATGCAGCTCAAGATCTTCTCTCTTAGATCTCTCCTCTTCTCTATATTTCTCTCCTACAATATACTCTTCCCTCTCTATCGATCCCTTCGGATCGTTACATGCATGCTCTATAAGCCAGCTACTAGTTACAGTAAGATTGCTACCGCTAATAACAAAACCATAGCTCAACTCTATTACAATACAAGATAACTGTGAGCTAATAGACTCAATGGCTAACTATATGTATCCGACTAGCTGGATGGCCTAAAATGCCCAAAATGCCAACCTTTTACAATACAAAATATATCCCTTTATAGGCAGCCCGAGGGTCTTGCCATTACAACACTGTGGGCCTGTCCCAACAGTAACCCAAACCATAACTAGTGACAGTCGGCCATATCTGTACTTGAGGTAGCCTCTTTCCATCACACCACAGCTCTCTGCAGTCTTCCATGCTTCCCGGCACTGATCATGGGTACTATGCACCGCTTCGCTTTTCTGTCCTTTGTCTTCAATGCTTCAGCCTCATTGCTCCTTCTCCTTTATGAGGGTCGCTGAGCCCTCCTGTCTTCCGCTGCTGCCTTCAATGCAGTGGGTGAGCTCTCTCTTCTCGGCCGCTCAGGTACCGTTGCCTTTCTTGACTTCTCTATCTTAAAAGTCATGGTTTTCGGCTCTGCTCTGCAGCTGGAAACGTGCTACGGCGTTGTAGCCCTGTCTTATCTTCTTTTCGCCTAAACTTATCTCTCCACTAAACTAGCAGTTTCTTCTGTAGCTGTGGGACCCTGCTCCAACAATCCCCTAACACTTACTTGTGGCTCGTCCTCGAGCCACCACCAGCGGGATTCTCCTGCTGTAGCTTTGCCTTGGCTTCTTGCGAAGTCCTCTGCAACCTGTCTCGAAGTCCTGCGACTTCCTGCTGCATTACTTCGACACGCTCTCATGCCGAGTCAAGCAAGGCTTGACTAATACTGGCGTCTTCTGTGGTGTCAGTTTTCTCTCTGGTGGTAGTGAACTCCTTCACTTTCTTCTCAACCGTATCAACTATCTCTGTGATTTTCTCTTGATATGGTTGAAGCAGGTCATTAATGTGTATCTCCTTTGTTCTTAATTGCTGCGCTTCCTGCTGCAAGCGATTCATCTCTTTCATCTTCCTCATCTTCTGAAGAGCTTCCAAGCCCTTAATTTCTTCTTTCATTGCCGCAGCAGTATTTTATACCTGCTGAATAATTTGTTGGATTTCTACTTTCTCCAGCGGCTCATCTAACTCGGCCCATGTGTTCGTCGCATCGATTAGTACTAACCGTGCTTCGTCGATGCAGGATTACATCTGCTTAGTAGTGAGTCGAAGGGCTTCTACTCACGCTTTTTGGTCTTCCTGGGAGGTGTCTCGTACGCGAGTCTCAAGCTCGGCGATCTGCTCTTCGTGGTCTACCTTCATCCTCTCCACTTCTTTGTCCATCCTAGCCACAGTTTCTTCCAGAGCCTTTGCTTTGTCTGCTACTCTTCTTAGCTTCTGCGGAACTGGTAAGTCAAACTCAATGTTACATTGGGGCATTTCCAATGCAATGCTCTGCAAAAATTGAGAAAGATCTTGCTCTCTTTCCTCATATGTTCGTACTTCGTTTGCCTTTTTCTAAACACTGATAGCAAGTGCTGCATTCTGTTGCTTCAGCTGCATATTCTACTTGTAAGTATCGAGCTCTCTATTCCTGAGCTCGGCGCTTAGCTGCTGCTGGATCATCTGCAACTGATCAATATGAAAGTCTACAAGGTTAAACTCAATGGGTTTCCTAAACTGAATTGGTGGGTCCTTCATTGTCGCAGGGAATCGGATACTCCCTGGTGGAATTAACACAGTATTGAGGCGATCTTTTGCTAAGCTTTCCTCACGGGACATCGACGATGTCGAAGTTTCTCCGACAGTCGCCTTTTCTAGTGGAATATGCATCATGGCAGTCTTCTCGGTAATTAACTTTAAGTCTAGAAGCTGCTTTTCTACTGCGCTCTTCCTCTTTTCCTGTGACTCCTTCATTGCGTCAAGGGAGTCCTTCAATGTGTCACACGTCCTTGTTGCGATGAGTTCATAGTCATCGTCTGTCAATGCGGTCTTCAGAACTAGATTTGAGGTTTTCTATTTTTTCTTCTACTGTGCCTCTGGTGACCCTTTTTCTCTGTTCTTTTTCGTCTGTGCCTCTGTTGACACTTGCTGTGGATTTTTCCTCTTTTTCTTTGGTAGTGGTGCTTCTGTTGAAGATTGCGTCTGGGTGTCTGTTTTGTCTTTGTCCTTGTCCTAGGGTTCTATCTGTGCAGTGTCTGATGATAGTGGTGCGGTATCTTCATATTCCTGCTTCCATTGGTCGTCGAAGTCTCTTGTGACTCCTTTGACGTCCCGTGCTGTCATCCTAAATGAGCCAGGAGCCCAATCATCCCGCTTAGTCCTTTTCGGCCGCAGATAGATTAAGTGGTTGTCTGCCATAAAATTAAGCCGGCTATCGTATATGTCCACAATCTCGGTGTCAAGTCGTGGTGTCTCTTGAATGACCTTCATCAACAGCTTATAGTAATCATGGAATACCATCGTATTGACCACTTTCTTGGCTGGGCTATTGGTCTCCCATAAGCTGGCATAGTGCACTCCTCTAGGCGTGCCACTTGCTATGTGCGGAAACTGGGTATGGGGCGGCTCCTTCCATCCGACAAATGCACAAAGTATAAGCAACCAGGAGAAATGGAATGGGTGGTTTGTTTCATCCTGAGCTGCCAAGCAATCTGCTTGAAGCGTATTTAATAAGAATAGAGACCAATTGAACTGTTCCCCCTCTGTGACCTGTATGGCAAGGTGAATTACGGATCCTGTAACTTCCTTTGGTCGAACCTTGGTTAGCAGTCTGCCCGCGAGCAGACTGGCAGTGAATCTAAGTGTCTCTTTTGTTATGCTTGAAATGTCATAAGCTCGTCCTCCTCTCTGTAGCTGATACTTAGTTACTAGGGCTTGTGGTAACTTGGAGTCCTTGGTTTTTCCTGCTGTCTATATATCAGGGTGTTTACCCATCTTGGACAGGCCAGTGATACGATGTATCAAATAGACGTTCAGGTCGACCTTGCTGCCTAGCCAGAGGTACCCTCCATGTACACAAGAAATTAAAATGCGCACCACGGCACTAACCTCTGCACCCCGTCCAAAATGAGGTAATCTCAGCAAATTGAGCAGACTTGACCGCTCAAGGATCTGGACATGTGGCAGGGGAACATATTCATATCTCCATGTCCTTGGGTTCTTCTCAATCTTTAGATAATTGTCCGGCTTGAACTGAGGGTATGTCTTACCATCTCCCAGGTTATAATCTACAAATTTAACAACAACAGCATATCCTACTAGATCTCCATTTTCCTTTACTCGAGAATCAATGGGTGGTATGGGAACAGTATACTTAGCATTCTTAGGAATTCTTACCTTTGGTGCACCTTCAACTCGTGGTATCATGTAGTCTGTTGCGCTATGAACTTCTTCCTCATGCTCTGAACCGGATTCATCATTGACCTGAGATTGGCTCCTCGTCTGTGGTTGCTGTCTGGGATGTGATGAACTTGGCGGAGCACCCTTGGATGGCGTCATCATAACACCTGCACGGCCATAACGATGAAATATTCTTAAAACGTTTTCTAAAGGTTCATCCTTGGACAGAACCCACTCAGTGTAAAACGGCGGACGTGCAATGGCTGCAACTTCTGAAAATGACAGCACTCTGTAATGAACTTAGCTCTTCACAGGGAACTCTTAACAACTTACTCTATAGCTCTCGGTTTTTCTGCAAAACGTAACCGTCCCAATTGAATACTTTCTGCTTTTATACCCAATACGATAATCCCGGACACAACGGTCATCTAGACTGAACTCGTCGGTCATAATAAATGCCTGGACAAGACCACACCCGTCATCCATTCCTTCATAAATGCGGAAATCTGATCAAATTTCCCTCGGAACGTGTGTGTATAGGCGCCAGTCTTGTCATAGATTTACCAAATCTGGAAAAATTTATTATACTGCTGCCAAATCTACGGTAAGATATACCAGTCATTTCCCATTTCCCCATTAACTGCTGGTCAGAGGGTGACTTAACTGGCCCTCTGTCGGTTGCAAAACTGAATACATGGCACGGGGGAACATCGCACTGCCGCGATGCAACTCTGCATCACCTGCGTAAAATTTATTTATTTATTTATTTATTTATTTTTTGAACCGGCCTTGTGCGATTCCTCATACTTAGAAAATACCTGCCGGTGTAGACTAATTCCCGTTGCAATGCCTCCTTTCAACTACAGTGGACATCTGCACCACCATAAACTGGCTAAGCTAGGGCTGAGAGGCGGGGTGGCTATCACTATAGATCTTAAGCCTACTGCCATTAATCCATGTGGGAAGAGGCTCCCCATTCAGTTGACTGAGCTGAACAACACCTCCCTCTGTGACTTGCTGTATCTGATATGGCCCCAGCCAATGCGTCTTGAAATTTCCTGGAAACTTAATGATATTGCTGTCATAGAGGAGCACTAGGTCTCCGATCTGAAAAGTCTTATTCTTAATGTGTCTGTCATGCCAAGATTTTTCTCGTGCCTTCTGCACTTTCTGATAGAATCCGGCGATGAATCTGTCTTCTTCTAAGGTAAGCAGCTATGCTAGCCTTTCCTCCACTGTGTCTGTATCAGTCATCCCGGTAATCTAAGCGATTCTTAAACTGGGAATAATATACTCCATAGGCATAACAACCTCCTGTCCATACACCAAGCTGAAAGGTGTGTGTCCCGTAAGTTTCTTGCATGTGGTCCTGTACGCCCATAGTACAGCGTTAACTCTGAGGTCCCAATCATTCCTTTTGGCTATTGCAGATCTTAGTAAGAGAATTTTCTAAAATCTTATTAAAGGCCTCCACCGTACCATTAGCCTGGGGGTGGTAGGGAGTGCTCTTATGGTGCTGAATCTGGAATTCTTCTGTCAATGCCTCAATAGTGCTGTTCAAGAAATGTGTGCCTTGATCACTCATCAAAATTATTGGGCATCCAAATCTACTGATGATGTTTTCAAAAAGGAACTGTGCAGCTGTAGCAGCATCACAATTTCTTACTACTTTGGCCTCTGCCCATCTGGTGAGGTACTCTGTTCCAGTGATAATATATCTTGCACCAGTGCGCTTTCCTAGTGGGTTGATAGGACCCACAAAATCTATAGCCCATTTGTCAAATGCACGCACCGTGACCTGCGGTCGCAGCTGCATTTCATCGCATCGCGAGGGTTTTCCTACCCTTTGGAAGATATCGCAGCATCTGCAGAAGTCCTTGGTGTCTTTATGCAACGTAGGCCACCGTAATCCTGCCTCCAGGATTTTCTGCGCAGTCGGATTTCCTGTGAAATGACCTCCTGTGGTTCCTGAATGTGCCTCTCTGATAATAGCGTCTTTTTCATGCGGCATCACACATCTGCGCAGAACTTCATCCGGACCTAACTTGTATAGGTGTAATGAAATGAGGGTGAAGTCTGTTGCTTTAACAACCAACTGCTTCTTTTGCTGCTTAGTGAACTCATCAGGTGCTACTCCTGTAGTGAGAAATTGAATAATATCGGCATAGTAGTCGTCTACGATCTGGATAGAAAACAATGGCGCATCTGGCAGATTGTCATCTAGGTTACTTGGCTCTTCTCCTGAGTCTATTCGCGATAGATGATCAGGTTTGGCATTCAGTCTTCCTGGTTTCACAATGATTTCAAAATCATACTCCTGAAAGAGGAGTAACCATCTGCAGATTCTCCCCCATAACACTGGCTTATTAACCAAATATTTTAACGCGGAATGGTCACTGAACATCTTAAACGAGGCACCCAATAGGTAGTTCCTGAACTTCTGCAGTGCGTACACCATAGCTAGGCCTTCTCTTTCTGTTGTGGTGTAGTTCTTTTCTGCTGTCGAGAGCTTTCTACTGGAGTATGCGATAGGATGGTCAATGTCCCCTTTGCCTGGTTGTGTTAAAACAACCCCTAATGTGATGCCAGACGCATCCACATGTACATGAAATGGCTTAGTCCAGTCTGGAAATACTAAAATGGGAGCTGTAACCATCTTCTCTTTAAGTGTGTCTAGACTCTGTTGACATTCCTCATTCCATAGGAATTTTACATCTTTCTTTAGCAATTTCTCCATTGGTGCTGTAATGTTTGCGTAGCCCTTGATGAACTTTCTGTAGTACCCGATATGACCAAGTACTGTCCTTAGTTGCTTGACTGAGTTGGGTGCTGGAAGATTTACAATGATGGTGATCTTTGCGAGGTCTACCATCAAGCCTTGTCTACAAACAATGTGACCCAACAAAATACCAAATGGTGCACAAAATATACATTTCTTCAAGTTTAGAGAAATCTGGTACTGCCTACATTTCTCTAACATCAGTCTTAAGTCTCCTATATACTTATCGATTAGTCCAAATACAGTCCAATCATCAAAATATACTTCTAAGAATTAATGAATGTATTCTTTAAATACAACAACTACTACTCTAGAAAATATAGCTGGTGCATTCTTAAGACCAAAGGGCATTACCGTATACTGGAACGAGCCCCATTCTGTTGCAAAGGTGGTCTTGGATCGATCTTCTGGATGTATTCTGATCTGATGGTAGCCTGAAAAGCCATCAGTGAAGGAGTAGACCTCCTGTCCTCCCACGTTGTCTAATACCTCATCAGTGAACGGTGTCAGAAATGGATCATGAAGCGATGCATCGTTGAGCTTGCACAGATCGACACAGATCCTGATGTCCCCTTTTGTTTTCTTCTCTTGCACGACCATGGGGCTAACCCATTCGCTTTCTTCTATCGGCTCAATGATGCCTGCTGCTAGCATCTTATCAATTTCGTCCTTTACTTTTTCTTTGTAGTGTGGATTCAATCTATATGGGCACTACTTAACTGGTCTAGCATCCTTCTTCAATGGTATCCTCATAACTCCCAGGTCTCCAACTATTCCCTTCATTTCTGTGAACTTGGTGGGAAATAGGTCCTGATAGTCATGTAACAAATCTGCAATCTGTCCGACTATTTCATCGTTCCAATAGTCTCCAATAGAGGCAAACTTAGGTTCTGCGTCTGTGCCAATATTGATCTTTTTAATCTTGATGGGCTCAGTGATTGCTGGAATCTCTAACTGTGGTCCCCCAACATCGCGAGTCCCTTCTGACTCCGGAATGTTGGTGTTGCGAGGATCCTCATCCTCATTGTTATCTTCATTGTCTGGCTTTGCTGCGAAATTATAGCACTCTAGCACGACTTGCAACTGGATGGCCCACTCGGGTTGAGCCTGCACTGAGATGGTACAGTCCTCAAATATCTTGATCTTGATTATGTCTAAGGCCTGAGCAACACTTGGATGTTCTGATTCAAACGTGAAGGTGAGTAGGAAACTGTCTGTCATAAGTGACCATGTGGTCGTCCCCTTGCGCAACTCGGTCTCTGTGTACCAGTTCCTTGGAACTGTGTCCAATGTGTGAATGAATCTGTGAACCCATTCATCATCGGGAATGTCCGACCAGTTTTGTTCACATGTCTGGATGTGTGTCTTGGGATCTGTTTCTCCTGTGTACTTCTGCTGGACATACTCTCTGTTGACAGAAAATCTGATCGCCATCAATATTTTAATATCATCCCATGATGTGATATTCTCTTTATGCGCATACCACCATCTTGCAGGTGTGGCTCATACTGCAAGGTCCATAGCTGTGATCCTCTACTCGTAAGGAATCTATTGCTCAAACTACTCAAGGAAGTCCTGGATATCTGTCAGACCATGATATGATGGAATCTCCGTGATCTCCGCGCCAATCCATCGCAGTGACTTACTCATAAATGCACATTTGCGCGCTGAGACTTCGTAAAGTCTGTTCTGCCAGTTCTCTAGACCAACATCAAAATCTGATGCGCATGAGCTGTCGCATCGCCAACTAATGTTCCCTTCTACAGTTGGATTGATGTAGTCGTTCTGGTTCACAGTCATCTGGTAGAGACTATCCAAGTTTTGTGCCTCCTCCTCTGGTCGGATAGGTTCAATATATCTAGGACCTTGGTGAGGATCCAGTGGTGCGATGACCCAGATCTGCACATCCTCAAAGGTCATTTGTCTTCTCTTTAGGTCGATGACAGCCTTGCTACCAATCGCCCAATCGATACTTAATAATGCTGGATACGGTCGACTGTCGCCAATGGTTTCTATAACCTTGAAGTCCGCAAAACTATGAACTCTGTCAATGTCAACTGGTACCTGCGGTAGTCGACCTAATGGTGATACTCGTTGTTGGTTAGCTAATCTTAGGTGGATAGGCGATCTGACTAACTGAGGGCTACCCATCTGTTCCCATGTATGCTTAGTAAAAAAATTCACCTCTGATCCTAGATCTAAGACGACCTCATCCATTTCAAACTCTCCAATCTGTGCTGTGAGCTTCATCTCTCTTCTGGTCCTTGTATGGCCTGTAATATTATGAACAGCACGGTGTGCACTGCTCGAGAGAGAAGGTTGCTGACACTGATCTATGATGCGCTGTATCTCGCTGATAGCTTTTTCATTTCTCACGAGCTTCAAGCAACTATGCAGGAAGGATTGTACACTTCCTGTCGATTCATCCTCATCTCATCTTCCCGATGTGGTAGGCTGCGGTATCTGTTCAGGGCTATCGCCACAAGGTGCTTGCTGCAGTACGCCCCTAGATGGCGGTACCTACGATCCTGATTGCGTAGGTTCATCAAATGAATCCTTGGCTTCGTGAAATGTCTCTTTATTCTTCTGCAGGTCGAGTGGTGTTGCTTTACTAGGAGCTCTGCGCACCCACTCCTGCCCTATGTTCTTTTTGGTCTCCTGCGATGTCCTACTAGTAGAAACACCGCTACGAGTCATAATATTGAATCTTGGTTTGGGCTCTGCCTGCTTAGCAGCAATAAGCTGGATGTTCTGGTGTACTACTGGCTTAGGGTCTTTGATCTTAGCTATTAAGGTAGGACACTCCTCTATGGTATGATCGTAAGATTTGTAGTAGCTACAAGTGGTAGTGGGGCTCTGACAGTCCCTAGCATAGTGTCCTACAACTCCGCAGTTATAACAAGTGATTGGTCCACGACCATGGCCAAAACCTTCTCCTCTGTCGAAGCCTTCTCCTCGTGCAAAGCCTCCTCCACGGCCTCGTCCTCTGAATCCTCCTCCACGGCCATCATAAGCCGGATCAGGCTATGGTCTTGCTGCTGGACCCTGTGTTTCTGACTGGACTCTGTATACGTCATGTTTTCTATCTAACATGAGATCATAGGCTCGGCAATCCTGTTCATCATGTCCGACAGACTTGCAGAAAACACAGTATAGGTTCTTAGGTGTCTGTACATACTTTTGAAGCAAAGGGCATTGCTGAGGCTGATGTCCTTGTGTCTTGCATATTTCACACCATGGCCCTTGCGTTCGTGGTAATGGGTTAGGAGCCCCTGACGCTAAATATTCTGCAAAGACTGGACAGTTGTTTTTGGTATGACCCTGTGCTTTACATCGTAAGCACCATATGTCTTGCATAAACTCTTTCCCTTTCTTAAGTTCATGTATCTGTAACGTGAGGTTGGCCAATTGGTTCTGTAGAGTTGTCATGCCTGCGCTGGTTTCAGCTAGAGGTGAAGCTTCGAGCTTCATCGCCATCTCCAATGCGTCATCCTGCATCTGGAGTTTCTGCTGCATTAGTGGTAGTCTGATGTGAGGGAGCAGCGCTGCAATAAACCATTTCTTATGCTGCTCCGGCGCAAACTCAAAGCTTACTTGGTCTATAAGAGCTTTGAATTTCTGGTCAAAGTCCCATACTGACTCTGATGGTAGCTGCTTAATATCCTTGAGCTCTGTTATGCACTGAGACTCAGACTTAGGTTTCTTGAACTCTTTAATCATGGCATTCTTGACCTGGGCAAGTGTCTTGGGTACTGTGGTATACTTTATGTACCATGTTAAAGCTCGATCTCTGAGTGTGGTGACCAACTGTACAAGTTTAAGGTTATCGTCGTTGATTGTTTTAATGGTCCACATGGCTTCACATAGAAACCAATGTTGTTCTGGGTCCTCTGCTCCTGTACCCTTAAAGGTAGGTAGCTTCATGTCATCTCCCATTCTATTTCTCTGTGGTGGGTTCTGATTGACTGGATTACTTCCACTCAGTGGTGTAGGTGAAGGTGATGTAGCGGTAGTAGGTACTATCTGTGAGCTACTGGATGGAGTACCTACGGGATTACTCTGAGTCCCAGTCTGTTTCTGTGGGGTATAGGGATGGTAAGGGATACCCCCCTCTGGTTCTTCTATGGTACTAGGACTCGATTGCCTAATATTGTCTGAACTGTCTCCAAATACAGGAGAGCCGAAAGATACTTTATATTTCTTACCACTACGTGTTCGTCCAATGTCATCAAAATCAATTTCAAACTCTTGTGACATTACTACCTTTACTTACTCGTCTGAAATCATGTCCATTACTCCTTTTCCATGTAGCAGCATCTTAATGGATAAGTTTAGAGATTTTAGGTACTTACCACGATATCCTTTGAAGAAGTACCGCTCAGCCTCGCTAAAGCTTTTTCTCTGGTCAACTGCAAATTCTGTAACAAAGCCTCCTAGCACGCTCGCAAGCCAAAATTCCACTGCTCTCGTAATGGGATTGTCGAGGCTCTGCACGGTCTGAATTAGCTCCGGTGTCCAGATAATGTTTCTCTTCTTTTTGAATATGTTCCTATCTGTCAACTTTGATAACCAGTCATAAAGCTCATTTCCATAGGTTGCAAAAAATATCGCGTGTATATCTGAAGCGATATGCTTTTGTAACCAGTCCTCTGTGCTCAATTTAGGGCTCCGATTTTCTTTCTTGGAAAACTCCCTTAAGTTTGAATCCAACCACTGGTGAAACTCTTCTCTGGTAGGATGGCAACAGAACATTAGCACTCAGTTGTTCAAAACCAGCAATGGAACCATTTGTTGGCTGTCACGGGCAGACCCAGGTTTACTATAATCAATCAACAACACCCCTAGCTCACCGGCCCTTTCGGCGACAGACCGCAAAGCAGCTTGAAGTCTCACCTGAAGTGATTCTAATGGGTTGGCCAAGGACTCAAGTGTCTTGGACCAGGTTCTTTGGAAATCCTACTTACGGCTCGCGGCTCTCCTGGCTACGAGGTCTCTTTCTCTGCGCGTCGCGTGACCTTATGCTCATGTCACATGATCTCCTCATCTCACCGCTCTTCTAGCCGCGAGATATTCCCTTTATACCATCGTGCGGTCCTCTTCTACGTCGCGCACTTTCCCTGAGTCGCGATATCTCCAACCTTACCGCATCCCCGCGCACCGTGCGACACGCAGCTCCTGCCCAACTCTAAGTCCTCAACCTGCGGTATCGTGCACCGTAGCTCCTCTGCCGGTGCGGTATCACCTCTCTGTGATATCCTACCTCTACGGTTCAGCGCGCTTAGCGTTGTTCGTGTCGACGTGCAAGACTTAACATACAAGGCTATTCAATACTGCAACTAGTGACTGTTTCACGCAAAGCATAAATGAACCTCATACAACATGCCAAAGACTAGACTCATGTTTATCCTTCTATATTACTGTGAACTGATTAACACATTCATTCATTAAACCGTAAACAACGTTCATGAAATAACTGATAGATGCACAAGTAACATAACACATAATCCAATCACATAACACATGATTTTAATGTGGTTCGCCTCCAGAATGGAAGTTACATCCACAGAAATGTGTTTTCATTATAGCTCAGGGGAAGGTAAAACACAGTTCTGCTGCACCGCATATGCAGCTCAAGATCTTCTCTCTTAGATCTCTCCTCTTCTCTATATTGCTCTCCTACAATATACTCTTCCCTCTCTGTCGATCCCTTCGGATCGTTACATGCATGCTCTATAAGCCAGCTACTGGTTACAGTAAGATTGTTACCGCTAATAACAGAACTAGAGCTCAACTTTATTACAATACAAGATAACTGTGAGCTAACAGACTCAATGGCTAACTATATGTATCCAACTAGCTGGATGGCCTAAAATGCCCAAAATGCCAACCTTTTACAATACAAAATATATCCCTTTATAGGCAGCCCGAGGGTCTTGCCATTACAACACTGTGGGCCTATCCCAACAGTAACCCAAACCCTAACTAGTGACAGTTGGCCATATCTGTACTTGAGGTAGCTGCTTTCTGTCACACCACAACTCTCTGCAGTCTTCCATGCTTCCCGGCACTGATCATGGGTACTATGCACTGCTTCGCTTTTCTGTCCTTTGTCTTCAATGCTTCAGCCTCGTTGCTCCTTCTCCTTTATGAGGGTCGCTGAGCCCTCCTGTCTTTCGCCGCTACCTTCAATGCAGTGGGTGAGCTCTCTCTTCTCGGCCGCTCAGGTACCGTTTCCTTTCTTGACTTCTCTATCTTAAAAGTCATGGTTTTCGGCTCTGCTCTGCAGCTAGAAACATGCTACGGCGTTGTATCCCTGTCTTATCTTCTTTCTGCCTAAACTTATCTCTCCGCTAAACTAGCAGCTTCTTCTATAGCTGCGGGACCCTGCTCCAACACTTGGTTACATTTTCCTCAATTCTTTGCAATAGCTTTAATATTGACATCTTACCCCTTTTTACAACACCACCCTTAACTTTCTAGTCTGCCACAAGGCCCTCAATGATAAAACAAAAACTCCATGTACATTTTGATCATTTTCCCAAAAGTTCTAGTTTCATGCTTGAGCTCTAATACATTTATGTGGTGTACCCTCCCTTCTAATGGTTGGATACTTAATAAAATATGATTGTTACTTCACAAAATTCACAACATTCCTCTATATACTTTCTCGATATTGTATCCAAAGTGGGTATGTTTTTTCTCCTGACCAATGCAGGGAGGAACATGGTACATATTCAAGTTTTGATATGATGGTGTAATTGTATGGAACATAGGTACTGAGTACGTTGACTACCTTCTTGAATATTTGGATGAACTATATTGCCCTAAAAGAATCAAGGAAATCCAACATATTTGGATTGGATGGTTAAAAGCTGCTTAATACTGGCTTTTATGAACAAGGAGGAGCATGCAAATTTTTATGGATTTTAGGAAAAACAAAGTATTTTGAATGACCATAAACATATATAAGATCATAATATCACATACATAATAATTACAAGATACTTCTCATTAACTTTACCAAATGAAAGAACAAAAAGTATCATTTCCAACTGAAAGTACATAAGATTTGAATTATATATAAACATTTTTCAATTTGTCACTTCTACAAAAGGCCCCACTTAGTAAGATTTGTGATAAAACCATGACATGAGAGACAATACAACAATTATAAGAAGAAAAAATCCACAAATTGGAGATATATATTGATTTCCATGAACGACTCTTTCTAGAATAGATGTTGATGAGAAGTCATCTTGGACACCCCTAGTTACATTTGACACTGCTCTTGACATTATATATATAGACATCCTCTTCACCTCTGCATGGTAATCTATGGTAAAATTATGAAATCGATTAGCAATGGCTTTTTCTTCACTATGAATAGGTTTCAAATTTTCTATTCACACTTTATAAATCCCTTTCATACGGTTAGATATTAATTCAAAGTTGGTGACCACTACCTTGAGCCCTTCAACAAGTGCAATATAGTACTCTTCATTATTTGTAATCCTTCTAGAAACACCTCTCTTATTTTGGAGGACATGGTTGAGTGCTTGATTATGAAGAACATAAGTAATAATTTCTTGACTCTAGTTCGAATGACATGACACTTAAATGCACAATGTCCATTTTTACACCATTATGTGATAATCATTTTTCTCTATGCTTTTGAGCACCTAGTTAAATGAACAAGAAGTTTTAATTATAAAACAAACATCTAAAAAAATAACGTTGAATAACCAAATTGTAAGTAGGTGAGTCCTTGATTGTTCCTTAGAAAATCAAAATATGAATAATACTAAAATCTGCCTCATAGTCCTTACAAAAAGTGCATGCCAAGTCAATCTCATGCATGATATTAGGGAATAGTCAGCAATAGTTGATGAATTGCTATGTTAGGAACAAAGCACATGTTATGGGCTTACTTTCTATTATAAGTATTCCAAGGTAACATCCACCAAATTCAATGATCTCATCCTGCATCTTCCATGTTTTTATGTTCTTGAATCTTCTTTTATGAAATGCTTCCTCTAGGACATTTCAATCATAAATTAAAGTATTATAACAAAACGTGTTGAACATGTCCTATTTTGACAGTTTAAAACCATCGATATAATGTTTTACCAATTAGGATTCTCGTCAATATCAGAAAGCATTGATCGATAGGAAGGTGGATCATAGTATAAAACATTCGTATCAAACCTAATGACTAGTTTTAAAGTATGTAAGGGTTCATCCAATTCATAAATATGATAAATACAAGAGAGTACCAAATGTGATATATCCTAGTATTAACTATTAACTGTAGACAAATACGATGTCGAATTTCACCAAATATCACTTTTGTTTACTGTTGTAGATGTATTGTAGGTTAATGAAGCTTGTGGTTTTTTTTATAGTTTAATGTTGACTATTTCATAAAGAATTGAAATACATTCAACCTTCACAATTGGATTCTAGACCACTAAGGAAACAATAATAATACTTTAACAATTCTAAAAGAAAGAAACCTTCAAATCAAAATTTAATTCAAGATGAAGTACATGCATGTAATTAACTAAATAGTACATGCCTATAATCACTAAGAACAAATTATAGTGCATGGTTTAGAAATGAACATAATGAATAAATAGTCATACAAGTGAGGCATTTAAAGGTCCACTAACTAAAAGTCATACACATCGATACATTCATGCACAAAATAGCAGACACTAAAAATATGCAGTAATCTATGTCTTCAATATACAACCTTCATACAATGAAAAATAGTATGGGGTTACAAACTAGTTCTTATACAAATGAAAGTCACCCTTTTTATCCACACCTATTTTTAATAATACTGCATGTGCATAGTCTCTTTGTTTTGGCGATAGATTGTGAATAAAATAAAGGGTGACGATATTTAAAGTTCTTATCATTTCCTTCATATGGGGTGCGAAATGTCCATTTGCAACCCTTGCGTTGTGCATTTGTATTTTTTACCACATATTGATCTCCAATAAGATTCTCATTTACTATGTTTTGGACCTTACCATGATCTACCACAGTGTTTCTCTCTCCATCTAGGCCACCTTCTTCCACAAACAAAGATGTATCTTTCCCATTGAAGACATTCTCTTATGGATATTGACCACAATTGAAAGAAGATGGATGTGAATTCAATGAAAAGTTAAATGCATCATCTAAATCCATAGGTGTGTTGACAAATTTTGGCACGCCTATGGATGGATGTGACTCCAATGAAAATTCAAGTGCATCATCTAAATCCATAGGAGTCTTGTCAATTGTTGGTGGGCCTAAATGAACACTTTTCAGTGTCTTATCAAAATGTTGAATATTGTAAATATAATCAGATTTCTCATTTTCTTTGTTGATGACATTTGTTGTCTTGTCATACAATACAAAATCAACATCTTCATAAACATTAGGTGTTTGATATGCTCCTCCTTGTTAAATACACTCATTCAAGTCCAATGAAGACGAGTGACTAACAAATATATTGTTTCCCTGTCATTATAAGGAAATAATGCGAATAAAATGGATATTCATTCTGGCATTCCAATACGTAAAAAAACATGTAGTGGTTTACAAAACTTACACTGATTGTCTCTTCAACAGACATGAAATAATCATCGGTACAATCTAAAGAGCTAACTAAATTTCTCTATTCCAAGGAAATAATGTTCAAAAGAGGATGTTTCTTCAAATACCATGCAAGACTGATTTCATATCTAATCAAATAAATATATAATATTTGAATAGGAATTGAAAAATATTATTAGCAATGACTCATTGAATTTTACATAGCATAACCCAATCTTTATCTTGTATAATTTTCTTACGGACAATCTTCTTTAGTGCAGATTTTTTCGCCCTTGATTGTGCATTGTATCCATAAATGATTATTTTGACATGGTCTAATGCATCCCTGCTCAACCCCTCTACACACTTCACCCCCTATAACAAGAAAAAAAATAATAATACATTTATAAAGCGTCATTTATTGAATATATAAGGAAATAAAACATCAATAAAAGAAACTCACCTCTTTTTGGACCTCTCTCCAAATGGCAGCAGTTTCAATAACCTTCATATTCTTCGTGAACCGATATTCAACGTCATAATTATTTTCCTTACGATCTTTTTCCAATCTTGATGCAGATCTAAGATTGTATTTACAACCCCATGGGGCACTAACATGAAATGTTATGGGTTCCCAAGAATGTGCTTTTTCTCGATGTTTATTAAATGTGCGACACTTACTGTGTCACAAACCATTGCATTTAGTCACCAAAAAATAAAAGAAGTTGTGACCATTACTATCCTTAATTGCTTTATAAGTCAAGTCTTCCTAAGATGGTTACCCAATAATATATTTAGTTCATGTAGTTCACTACATCACTAATAAGATTGGATTATCTACCTAGTAAACAAACAATAAGAAATTTGATTGTTCAAATATAACAAAAACCTGTAATATGGCCATCGCATTGAAATATATGATTTGGTATATAAAGCCTCCAACCAAACAGAACCCTATAAAAATAACAATGTATTTATCTTAGTAATAATCATTATGCAAGACAATCTATTTCTAAAATTACAATGCATAGTATTGTATATCGCAAGGAAACACTATACCATAGGTGTTATATCTACCTTGTACCTATAATATTAGTCTAGAAAACTTCAATGCAATGCTTGTATAGGAATGCACCGACACCCCTTAAGTAACATACATGCAAGCATAGTGATTGAAAAGTGGGAAAAATACTAAAAATTAATCTTTTATCATTTTAAAACTACTCTATCCAGTTGCATATGTTTAGGGAATGGGTGCAAAAATAACTTCTACCCATATTAGCTCTAATTCATAAGAATTCCTCGATGCCCATTCAAATGTTGCATGGAGGGAGTCTCTTGTACCACAAATAAGGGATCTCTTACATAAATATAGTATTTTGTTGGGCCATGTCTTGAAAATCCAATTTGTGGGTGTAAACATAACTAGTCAAAGAAGCATAAATGAAATAGAGCAAAGATAAAGGTTTTAGATACCTTAAAGAAAAAAACTTAAGAAACTTTGCATATCTAATTAAAATATGTTTCAAAATGTGTTCCTTTATATACGCATGACGGTTTGGAGCCTTATAGGATAAGGGGTCATCCAATGGATTATGTGATTATGAAGATATATACTAACCCATTATCACAAAGATATGAGGAGTTAGATTTAGCAAGATATGTATTGGAGAGAATGACAGTTTGTAAACTAATAAGATAAGGCATCATCTAGTGAAATATGTGATTCATAGGAAAAATGCATTGCAAGATAATAATGACTCCATAAAACTTTCAATTGACATTCTCAAAGTAATAGAGTTCCAACCGGGGCAGGGTCCCAACTGTGGCAGTGTTCTAGTCAAGGCAAAGATCCTGACGAGTAAATTTCATGTCGGATAGAGTCCCTACTAGGTAGAGTTCCAATTTGGGAAAATTTCAAGCAGAGGCAGAGTTCCTACTGAGCAATATTCCTTTCGGGAAAAGTTCCTGCTAGGCAGAGTTTCAACTAGGGCAAATTTCTAGTTATGGAAAAGTTTCAACCTGACTAGAGTTCCTTCTCATCAAATTTCCTGTCAGTAAAAGTTCCTAGTGGGAAGAGTTCCAACCAAGCAAATTTCATGTCACGAAAAGCTCCTATTAGGAAGAGTTCCAACCAGGGAAAAATTCAGGGCAAAGTTCCTACAGAGAAAAGTTCTTGTCGAGCAGAGTTCCTATAGGGAAAATTTCCTACTAGGAAGAGTTCCAAATGGGGTAGCGTTCTAGTTGGGGCAAAGTTCCAATCAGGGAAGAGTTCCATTTGGGGTATAGTTCCTTCTTAGCAAAGTTCCTATCGGGAAAAGTTCATGTTGGGCATAGTTCCAACTGGAGAAAATTTCCTACTCGGGTAAAGTTCCAAAGGAGAAACATTTCAACCAAGGAAGAGTTCCATTCGGGGAAAAGTTCCTTCCGAGCAAAGTTCCTATCAAACAAGCAGGGCAGAGTTCCAATCAAGGAAAATTTCCTGCAGGTCATAGTTCCTACTAAGAAAAGTTCCTATTAGGAAATTTTGTTTCCAGGAAGAGTTCCAAACATGAAAGAGTACTAGTCTAGGAAAAGTTTCTACTGGGTAGAGTTCTAGTCGGGGAGAATTCCTAATGAGCAAAGTTTCAACCAGGCTAGAGTTCCAACCGAGGCAGAGTTCTAGTTGAGGTAGAGTCCCAACTAAGTCATAGTTTCAGTTGAGGCAAGATTCTTTCTGAGCAAAATTCCTATCGTCTAAATTTCTTGCCAAGCAAAGTTCTAATAGGTCTAGAGTTCCAATTGGGCCAAAGTTCCTTTTAGCTAGAGTTCCAACCGGGCCAAATTTCTTACCAGGAAGACTTCCAACTAAGGTAGAGTTATAGTCAAGGAAAAGTTCTTGTCGGTAAAAGTTCCAACTAGGGAAGAGTTTCAGTCGTGGAAAAATTCTCACTGAGCAAAGTTCCTGTCCAATGAAGTTCCTAAAGGGAAGAGTTCAAATCATTATAGAGTTCCATTCGGTAGAAAGTTCCAATCGGGGCAGAGTTCTTGCCGGGAAAATTTCCAATCATGGAAAAGTTCCAACCAAGGAAGAGTTCCAATTGGGGAAGAGTTTCTACAGATAAAGTTCCTACTGGAAAGAGTTACAATAGAGGCATATTTATAGTTGAGGCATATTTCGAATTGGGGCAGAGTTCCAATTTGGGAAGAGTTTTTTCCGAGCAAAGTTCTTATTGGGAAAAGTTCCTGTCAGGAAGAGTTCCAACCGGGGTAGAGTTCCAGTCAGGGTAAAGAAAAAAGTTTCAATCGAGGTAAAGTTACAGTCGGGGAAAATTTCCTACCAAGAAAAGTTTTGTCAGGAAACCAGGAAGAGTTCCTGCTGAGCAAAGTTCCTATCAGCCAAAGTTATTGTCGGGTAAAGTTTCGACCTGGGCAGAGTTCAAGTTCAACCATAGTTCCTACCAAGCAAAGTTCCTATTGGGAAAAATTCCAGCCAGGCAGAAATCCAATCAGAGTAGAGTTCTAGTTGGGGAAGAGTTCCAATCGAGTAAAGTTGTTATCAAGCAAAGTTTCACCCAAGTAGAGTTCTTATCGAAAAGAGTTCTAGTCAGGGTATAGCTCTTTTCGAGTAAAGTTCTTGTTGAGTAAAGTTCTCGTTATGAAGAGTTTTTGTTGAGGAATAGATCCTGTGGGGGAAGAGTTCCTGAGGATATGAAAGTTCCTATATTGTTGATCATACTTCCTATAAGGAAGGGTTCGTGTCTAGTAGATATATAGATATTGAAGATTTCTTGCTTGGGAAAAAATCCATCTCAGATTGTTTGGTTACAATTTTCCAAACTAAAATGCTTGAAAGAAACATGAATTTTGTCATAGATACCATGTTGGTCAATTCTAATGGAGTCCCTTGGAAGTATTTTGATGATATCAAATATGAAGTGATCTTTAGAGGCATCAAAATAACACCTTGCATCCCTCCATTTTCCCATTCCCAATTCACAAATGATACCCTTCCAGAATAGCTTGTTTTGTCACCGTGTGTTTGATGTTCTTAATACTCAAATCCTCAACCCCACTTGATCAAGGTTGTATCAATATTGAATTTGATTACACCTCCAAAAAATATTGCTATTTAAATGGAGTTGGTTTCCATAATACAAATATTAACATAGGCAAACCATGTTTAAATGCGTTGGGTGTAGAAAACATAGGAAACAAAAAATATTTAATAGAAGGTATTGATGTGGGAAAAAACATGGTCTTAGGAGCAAAATAATCGAAGGATACTCCAAGATAATCATCAGCTTAATAAACAAGAAGACAAAGATGTATTAGTGGACCCTGAATCACATGTGTCAAAGGGGTCCCAACTAAGCATTAGTTTAGGTGAGGTGACAACTGTTTTGTGAACTTCACAAACTTTACACATTTAACATGGATTGTGTCAATTATTCCCAAGGATGTGAGGGTTATGGGTCTTATTTATTCTATGTCTCAAGCGAGTATTCTTCCCCATTATTTGGTGGTATGATTTCTGGAGGGTTTCCTGCTTTTGTAAATTTTATTGCGTCCATGTTTCAAACAATTTTGTTAGCTTTTTTCAGGTTACTCCAAAAGTACATAGAAAGTATATAGGAGAGTGCTAGATATCCTAGTATGTTGGTAATGTTTGATGGACATATTTATGGCTTAGTTAGAGTAGATACTTGGCCATGGATAGAGTGCATGCATAGAGCACTTGCCTAGGAGGGTTTTATCCTATGTGGAAAGCTGACTAATCATTAGGTGCACAAAGTGGGGGAGTCAATTGCTTGATTATGAGGTACATGTTGCCACACAAGCTAGCAATTATAAAGTGAAAAGTTTTCACTAGGGTTTAGCTAAGAGAATCTTTTAGAAGTGTTTCCACTATCACCTACGCAACAACTTCTCTTCACTTTAGTGTTTGGATGAAGATCCAATTAGTAAGGTTTTAGCTAAGAGAATCTTTTAGAAGCGTTGTCACTATCACCTAGGAAACAAATTCTATTCACTTTAGCGTTTGGATGAAGATCCAATTAGTTTAGGGGGATTCCTCGAGGCATCCAAGCGCTAATGGTTTTAAAAGCTCATCCATTAAGTAAACAACTCCTTGGTTTACTTTGTCCAAAAAAATTAAGAAAATATTCAAACTTATATTTAAATACTCATTTCTAAAGTTTATTTAAGATGCACTTAAATGTTAATATTGTTATATAAAAGATGATTTTTAAGAATGAATTAAATTTGCATATATATTTGGTTTCTTCTACATCCAACAAGACCTTGCTCCATCCTTCTCACATTAACTTATTACTAATGTGATTATGAATCTTGGTAACCTTGACATAGAGGATTAAATTTTAATTAAGAGCTTTGGCCTTGACTACTTGGTCTATTGTGCTCGACACACCCATTTAATAAAATTAATGTAGATTAAGATCCCTTGCCTTTTTTTTTGCCTCAATCTTTGTCAGTGGCCCTCCTTATGGGTGTGGTCCATATGCTTTATTTTGTTTCATTCCCAAACTCCCATCATTTACCATTTGGATTTTACTTTTACCCTTTTGGGAATCATTTCCATTTATTTCCTTAGAATTTTATGAACTTGTGAGATGTTCCTTGCAATTGTAGGGTTTTACCCTTTGTTTAATGAAATTATGTTTGCCTACTTTTGGATTATTTATTGTTGATATAAGTTGGATTCTCCTCCAACATTAATAAATATCTCTCTATGCCTTAGAACATGAGCTAGATGTGAAGAGTTAGGAGGACCACTGAGAGTTCTTATCAATGGCTTGAAACTCCACAACATTGCACCTTGAAAAGTTGTTACACTCACTCTCATATATTTTGTCTATATTGGATTCTTGATTTCACTTAATATTTTCTCATGATTCTCACTCTTTATTGCTTCTCTCGTTGCCTCCCATTCCCACCTCTTGGCTTTTGTTTCCCTTTCTTGGAGTGTGTACCTATAAAAAAGTATCCATTAATATCATTGAAGACCATGGGTTAAGAAAACTTTGTTTTTTTACTATATCCAAAAAACAATAGTCACTACTTTGGAAGAACTAATAAATATAATAAGTAAAAAAAAAAATATATATATATATATATATATATATATATATATGATGTCNAATACATTGCCTACTTCAATGAAAAACATAAAATGCAATATTGAAAATAAAATCTAAAATATTAAGATTTCAATAATTTTTATGTGTATTCTTGTGATTTGGTATAGGTTTTGTTACCTTTTTTTTAACTGTTTTGGGATGGACAGTCAGTAACTTTATGGGCTGTCCTATAACTTTATATATACATGTTAAGGTTCTTTGAAATAACTTAAGTCTAATCAATTTTTGGAGATGTCCAACAACAAATTGGTAGGAATGGAGGGCCAAGATGCATAATGAAGGTTGGATCATTGATGAGACAAGATGGATCTCAGATATTTAAAATTTCTAAGAATGGAAAGATCATGGTACCAATATTTCATCCAAGATTATGGAAATTTCATGGTAGAGATATTCCCTCCATTGTAGGGAGGTGATGATGGTGGAGGGATTAGTGTAGGTGGTAGATTTAACGGTATTCCATATACATAGTTCTATCGATGCTTGAATCTCTTTGTGGGCTGAGGATTAAAAAATGAGTTGACACAATTTCATAATTGAGGTAGGGATGACTTTGGGCTTTAGAAGTGGCTAGGTCCATGGAATTGTTTTTTCAAGTAGTCACTTTAAAATAAGTTCACTCTCTCTATTGTTCTCAAGGTTTAAAACACTAGAATTTCATGCTAATAGGAGGCTAGGATAAAGTGGATGCAGGTAGCTTCCTTGTTGTGGAAGTGGAAAAGGGAGTAATGGGAATAGGGGTGAAGTCCAATGCTCAAGTTCCTTATCTCCTTGCCCATCCACACAAGCAACCTCCCTGTAATAAGAGACCACTTACACATTTTTATAGGATTATACATATCATTTTGATTTATAATTGAAACTTCAATGTAGAATTGAGATTGGAACTTGAAGAAATTTGAAACCTATATCTTGATGATATGTCCAAGTTTAGTATAAGCAACAATCCTAATGAGTAAGAGAATTAATATCTCCCTCTTATTGAGGGTTTAGGGTTTACAAATCCAACTTCAATATCTCCCTTTGTTTTCCTCTACGCATGGCCATGGCATTGGTGGCCACTACGATGATGAAGACAAGTCTTTCCATATGTAAGAAGATGATCTCAGGAGCCCAATACTCCTTCCATACTTTTAATGTCATTGCATATACACACATTAAAACACTTTGTTGGACTAACAAGCTTCAAGAGGCATTGGAAACCATCAACCATCTTCTTTAATCTAAATCCATCCCCACTCTCCTCACCTGCAATTTCTTATTGACTAGCCTCATCCGATGACATCGACATGAATCAACATTTTTTGTTTAGACTTATGATTGAAGAAGATATCGTTCTAAATATAACTACTTTGAACACTCTCATCAATGTTCATTTTCAAATAGGTAGTTTGGATCATGTATTCAAAGTTTTTGAAGGAATGGCAACACATGGCTATATTCCAGAAATCATAAACTTCAATACCCACTTCAAAGGGCTTTGCAAGAATGGAAGAATCGAGGCTTATTTCAATATTTTCAACCAAATGGCAAGCAAACAACATGCTCCTAATATTCTTACATATAATACCCTAGTAGATGGGTTATGCAAGACAAGGAAATCCCACGAGGCATTCGGGTTGTTAACTGTTATGTTGCAAATGGGCCATGGGCCTAACATAATCACATTTAGCATGCTCATGGATTGACTATGCAAAGAAGGTAAGCTTCAAGACACCAAGAAACTAGTGTATCAAATGATAAAAGAAGGTAAAAACCCCAATGTTATCACATTTAACACTATGATTGATGGTCTTTGCAAAGAAGGAAATTTGGATGATGGTATGAAACTATTCTATGAAAGGTCCAACAAAAATGTATGCCCTAATGTTGTCACATACAATGTAATTATTGATGGTCTTTGCAAAGAAGGAGAGTTGGACAAGGGTATGAAAATGTTCCATCAAAATTTCCAAGAAAAACATATGCCCTAATGTTGTCACATACAATGTACTTATAGATGGCCTTTACAAAGAAGGAAAGTTGGACAACGTGAAAAGGATCTTCTATGAAATGTCCAACAGAAACATATACCTAGATGTTGTCACATACAATGTGCTTATTCATGGTTTAAGTAAGGAAGGCAAGTTGGACTAGGATAGTAATATATTCTATGAGATGTCCAACACAAACACATGTCTTGATGTTGTTACACACAATGTACTTATTGATGGTTTATGTAAAGAAGGTAAGTTGCATAAGACTAGTAAGCTCTTCTACGAAATGTCCACACTCAACCGATATTTGTCTATTTGGACAACAAGCTCTCTAGTTGACATTTGGTTACTTTGTTTTTATATAAGTAGCCAATTGTTAGTGAACCTCTCTAGTAACCAAATGTCAATTGTTCCATGTAAAGGCTCACCAATGATACATTTAAATCCATAATCATATCACATTGATAGTGAAGCAATTGACTCCTTATATAATTCCAAAGTAACCAAATTCCAACAAGGTCTCTAGTTGGCTTGAAACCTAAGTAAACAAATTCCAATTGTTAGTCTATTTGGTTACATATTGTTAGTGAAGCATTGTTACGTTGTTTCTCTAACAATGCGATATGATTATAGCTTTAAATGTATGGTTGGCGAGCCTTTACATGGAACCATTTTTTCATAGTAAAACCTTGTATTTAAACTTCAATGAACTCATTTTTTTGACAAAGAATGTTAAAAAGGTGGGAAATCAACCAAAGCAAATTAACACGACTGAAGAAAATAGTTGTGTGCATCCACCTAGGAAGGCCTTGATTGTTTTTTTATCTTGTGCATCTACACTTGTTTCTCTTGTGCATATAAAATTCTGGTTTGATAGTGTCTCTGCACTATGCAAAACAATTTTCATTTCATGAACACAATTATACATTGATTAGTGTTAATATAATACCAGAAGATAGTTCGTCTCATTTTCAGAATATAAGCAATAACCTAATGGAATTTTATTAATTTTAAATTGAAGGTCATATTCATCCATTCAAAGCGTATTAGTCACTACAATAATATCAAAAGTTGGAACCTCTAATGAATCACAAAGCAACAATGAGAAGGGAAAGGATGGCTTGAAATACAACCAAAGAGTGTCAATATTGTTGGCAAGATGTAATGTACCTCCCAAGTGACCATGAAGATTTATGTCCTCATTCCCTAGAGGTTCTAGCCTAGGAGGGGTATTTTGTAAATAAATAATCATTAATGTGCAAACTAGACTAGGATGCAATTTTAATTTTTATTAATAATTATGATGATTTAATGAATTTCATGTTAATTTGTGCCTAGGTGAAAAGGAGGGAGCATGTATCTAATGAGTTGGAATTCATAAATAACAACACTCAAGGAAATCAAGAAAATTCCAAAAATAACTCAAGCCAAAATATAGAGCCTTCCAATTCAGTCAGAAGAGAAAATCTAGGACAAAGGAGGAAACTGCAAAAAAGTTGTCAGGGTTAAAAAGCAGGAAACTTTTCAAGATGTAGTTTCTAAAATAGAAAATGGAAATTCGGTCAAAGGTAGGAGGGTGAATTTTCTAAAGGAGTTAAGGAAATCCTGATAAAAGCACTAGGGCACAGTTTCCAAAAAAGTTGGAAAGTTTGGTCAGGGAAAAAGAAAGCAAGTTGGAAAGTTTCTCCTTTCATCCATGAGGGAACAATTGTCAAGACGGCTTGGGCATGAAGATAAATTTCCTATATCGGAAGGATAGAACACCCCTCTTCCAAATTATGATCTCTTTCATTTTGAGTTTGAGAGTTGCTCTTAGAGGTTGAGTGGCGTGCCTCAACTGTAGCTTTGGGTGGTGTGCCCCTTAGCTAGTGAATCGTGTGTTTTGGTCTCTCATGTCAATGCAACCATTGAAGAAGATATGTTTTAGGTACTTATGTCTCCTTTAGCTAGTTATCAAATCATTTAGAAGAGCTTGGAGGCATCCTATCAATGATATTCACTCTTCTTCCTTCCTTCTCTCCATTCTATGATATTCTGGCAATATTTGGAGCAATGTAATGGGAATTTCGACCCCAATATTATATGGTTAATGTAATTATGTTAAATATACTGTATAATATCAGTTTCATATCACTTTCAGTTCATTCATATAGTTTGGGAGGTCCATGGTTCGATTCCCCTTGGTTTCCTAGCTCTAGGGCCATACTTTTGGGGATTTTTGCTATGAGAGGATACCTCTGATCTTCTTGTGAGATGTATTTAAAATATAATTTACCTATTATGATATTATTTAATCTATCTGAAAATTACACATTATTGTATACTTTTTTTTAATCAAGTTTCATAATAATCTTTTACACCCTACCTAGATTTCTATGCAAAAATGACTAGTTTTCCAGTTCAAATCAACTAGTGTATCTAAACAAGTCCATTTCATTTATTTTATGTGCTAAAAATTAATTAACATGTATATGAATATATTCCATGTTTAAAACATAAGTTTAGTGACCCCATTCATATGCTTGTAAATCACATAAATCCATCTTGTTGTCTAGTCCTGGTGACTACTTTTCTTATTGTGACCCTTAGATTTATTTGTGACTATTAAGAATTGTTATAAACATGAAAACATTGATTTAATAATCCTAAACATGGATATAAAACCTTCCTAATACTTCCTAATCCTTCCTTATCCATTGGTTGCTTGGACTTGCTTGTTAAGATTTTAGTTTGCACTGGTTCCGACTCCCATAATCTTGGTAATAGAATTAAGCTAGGATAATGCTTGGAACATAAAAGGGACCAACATCCAAGTTCTTAGGAATATGAACATTCATATTCCTACCTTGTCTTTTGGATTCACCTAGACATCCCACTTTATTCCCTCTTTTTACTTGATAAGATTGCCCACCTATCAACTAGTTGTCCGAAACTTTATTATATAGAGTTAGTGGACCTGATTGTTTCCTTAGGTCCATTACACAAGAGATAACTTTGGAATCATATTTTTTAGCTGATATCTAACAAGCTAGAATGGATTATTAATTGCAACAAAATTGCAAGACAGGAGAAAGCTGAAGCTGATAAAACATAAATATCAAGATTACAATAATACATATATTAGAACCTATGATGAAAATATTAGAAGATGGTTCATAGGTATATGGTGGTGGAGAAAAGTTTGGAAAATGAAGGTGTTGTTGAAATCCATAATCTTCATGTGGTTCTCACTAATAAATAAAAATATGACCTAGGATGTTGCTTTGAAAATATCAAGGAAAGTTCCAGGCATATGTAACTTGGCTCTAAATTTGTTGTCCATTCTCCTTTAGTGGTATGAGCACCTAGTGTGTGAGGAGCACCTTGTTTGGATGGAGAATGATTCATGGGAGAAATTCTTAATGATGGGTGTTTTTCCTAATAGCTACTTTTCATCTATTTTTACACATGGACAAGTAGGGTGCACTTACTTGGAAGTGCTTGGCAAGGAGAGAACACATGCTTCATGCAAATATGTGGAGTGGGCAAGTTGGCACATGTGGGACATTCTAGTCGAGTTATTTCTTGGAGAAGTGTGCTAGGCACAAATTTATCTATAACCATCTACTTGCTTGACACTTGAACTTGGAGAGTGTAACACCTTACTAAGATACTTAGGTTTTTTAACTTGGATGGGTTAGGGAGGCACGAAGTTTTTTGGTACAACTTCTAAAGGTGAATAATTTTGGGATAACTCTTATAATTTGAAGGCATTCGAACCTATATAACAAATGGTTGGGGGATGTGGCAGGGAAAATATCGAGTGGGGAAGTTAGGAAGATATCGATCATTTTTTGCTTAATTGTGAATACATTCAAACAATACAGAGATATGATGATAAAGTGTGAAGAAAATGGTATGATGAGAAAACACTCAAACAATACAGAGTTATTCACTTAGCAGTTCTTGGTCTATTTGGTTAGCAAGGAATGAAAGTATGATTTAAGGTAAGGTTTCTCATTAATTTGAAGTGCAACCTGAATTTAAGAGTTTGTGGGATTTTAGAGTTTCGGCACATACCTACATAGAGTTGGGCAGTTGGAACAGAGGTGTGAGCTCGATTGGTCCCTGGGGAGCTGGAGCGGCAGTTGTGTCCAGTAATATCGAACACGTTTGGGAGCTATCGAGTTGGGAAATTGGAGCAAAGGCATGAGATGGATCAAAGGGTCCATAGGGAGATGAAGCGGGAGTTGTGTCACACACACACACACACACACACACTATATATATATATATATGTGTGTGTGTGTGTGTGTGTGTGTGTGTGCACTGTATCAAGGGGGCATGTTGTATCTGTAGATGCATAATAGAGGGGTGAGGGAGTATAGGATTGGAGTTGAACAGAGCACTCCCTCTAATGATAGCACAGAAAACAGAGACGGAGTAGGATAGGTGGGTCCAGTGTTGGAATTTCACTAGAATTTTACCTGTCAAACAATTTTTTTTTGACGTTTTGGGGTTTAACATTCCCCTTCACTAAACGTTTTACTTAAATATGTACCTATCAGTAATAATGTTTTATTTAAATATATACCTGTCAGTAATAACATTTCAGTGTTGTAAATATGGATCAAGGACAATGAGCCAAGTGTATTCATATTTCCTTTTACACATAAACTCGAAATAGTCCCATAACTTGCAAGCCCCCTAACTTGCAAGCTCCCAGGCAGTTTCCTTGAGAGTTGATCAAAACCCCATTGGTTTGACCTAAGGACCTTGGGTAGAAAGAGTATAATTGAATAAGACATGAACTATCATTAGAAGTGTGTTGGAGATTGTTTACAGGTAGAGTTGGATTTTGTTAATTAGGGAAGAGTAGATTAAAAATTCCATTAGCGCCAAAATATAAATGTGGTTGAATTTGGGCTAAGCACTCAACATTTCTAAAAAAAAGGTCCAAGTAAGTAGAATACACAACAATATGTTGTTCCAAACTATTATCTATGCGTTCATCCAACATTCAAACTCCCACATAAAAGTAGTTGAGATGATGCGTCATAAATTGAATGAGATAGACGAGAAACTAAATCATATGATAACGAATGTTTACTCCACAATAATATTAATACTGGAGAAGACATGAATTTCTGTAGACAAATCATTTAGTGATGGCATTTATAAGCTCATCACAGATGCAATCTTGTACAATTTTCTACCAAGAATTGAGTTTACGATTAATGATTCTGTGTTTGAAGGGAGAGCCTAGCCTAGCTTTGTTTATGAAATGTAATTTACTTGGTGAGTTACAGAGTTAAAATTTTGTGTATTCCTTTTGTAGAAGGTTTACTACAGTTTCCATGAATTATTATTTACCTTCTACTTCAAAGTGCAAGGAATTTCTGTCTCTATAGTAAAAGTGAATACATGAGAAGAAGAGATAAAATCCATTTCAGTGGAAGTCAATAGGACTAATTTGGTGGTGTGAGCATATTAGAATTATGGGAGTTTATCTATGTTTTTTTTTACTTCAGCAGTGTATATTGAATATATTCATGCCCATGGCTGTGTTTGGTTTTGAGATTCCTAAAAGTGGTATAGGGTTTCTGTAGAATTTTCCTTTTTTTGTTGTAATCCATAACAACAATATTACAATTCTATTCCAATTATAGAAAGAAATGAGAAGCTCATAGTAGCAAGTCATAGGAAAAACTAGTATATCCTTTGAAGTGTCGAATCTAGGTCAACCCTCCAAGTTATCCTGGTGTGAATATATTTTTAGAGTGAAACAACAACTGAAACAAGAAGTCCAATGTGAATGCACGGTAGGTAAAAACCATCATTCATCCTCAACTTATCAGCTGTCTTCTTGGCTGCTGAAGATACAATATCATTAGAGACGGTATTAATGCATGCATTAGATTGGCACATGCAAAGTTAGCTACGTAATACCCCACTAACAGCGGCACATGATGGTGAGTAGATATTATATTTTTTTTAAACTATTGAAATGATACCCACTCGGCTATTTTTCTAAAATAATGCGTTTCTCTACCATGTCCTCAGAAAAAATATTGCCACTTACGATGAGCTGGCCTTTGGGATTGCAATAATTGGTATTATGTTCTGAAATATATGCAGATTTTTTAAAATAGAAAAGAATTCTGTGAATGCATTGATCGTGGCAGGCTAGACCTAGTGTTATATTACTAATATCATGACGTTTTAAAAAAATTTTAAACCATCAAAACCACGTTTTATGAAAATATTCAACAGTTTAACAAAACGGTTATGTTGAATTTTTGCCCGTCAAATACGGGGAAAATGTCCCAAAACGGACAAATGCCCGTCAAATTCCAACTCCGGGTGGGTCATAGGTGGGTGGAGGAGTACTGAATTGATAATAATAATAATAATAATAATAATAATAATAATCTATTTTTAAGGTCGCCGCCAAGCGAGACACCAAATTGGTGTATGAGACCCCCTTGTTTGTGGGACAAGGGACCCCCCTCTGCGCAACGATTTAACTGCTAAAGTCTACAGAGGTGTACATACACTACCCCCCTCTGGATTTGAACCCGTGACCTCCTAAGAGGAAACACATGCTCTTAACCATTAGGCCCACTCATACTAATGCATGGGAAGGGATGTGGGAAAGAGAACTGGCGGTGGCTGTCATGATAATGGAAGTGGACTGTGGGTCGCCCACCGGACGAGATGACATGACGATGGTCGATAGGAAAATTCATTGCATCGTTAGACTCACCCCTAATCGATATCAATATATTCATTGTTCATATGCAATATCACTGATCGATCATATTTATCGTATGACAAAGGGCGATTTCATATTTATAGGTCAAATTCAATTGAGGTTACTCTAGTCCAATGATAAAATTTGAAGTGTGGGTTTTAATTTCAATTTGAAGGTGTTAGAATAATCAACCCATAGTTTACCCACTTAGACATTAATTTATTTATTTTTGTCTTATTTTCCTAGTTCATGTGTCCCACCTTGTGCAAGTTGCTAATTGCCTATCCATAGAGGTCAAACTTGCCATATCTGACTCATGTAGCACTTGGGAAAGCCTTAGGAATCAAATCTGCTTTATTCCTAGCCTCCTAGGCACCTATCTGCTTTTTCTGCTTTATTGTGCTTTTTCAGTGTTTTAAGGCACATGGGAAAGCTAGACTATGTGAGGTGAACTTTTTTTTTGTCCTACACATCCTCCTCTCTTTTCTCCATGCAAAAGCATGTATGAGCTGCCATTCCACCACTCTTTAGCTTGCTTATGCCATTTTTCCAATTCATGAGCTCCATGGCATATTTGGGATCCAACTTTTACACCTATGGGGGATTTACTTATTTTTTGTAAGCCTGCTTTATGCTAGATTTGGATGCTTCCTCATGCATTTGATTTCTTCATGTATTCTATTTATTCAGCAACCTATGATATTATAGGGTTGGCTATTGTACACTCAGTTAATATAATTTTGTGTTACAGCTCCATATTCAGTCTCTCTTGTTAGCAATTTTGCATGATCAATTGATAATTGTTGTGGGTAAAATTAATCTATTGCTGGCCTGAATTTCAACATGGTATCAGAGCCATTGTAGGTTGTTACTCTCCTTCAAAAATTGTTTTGCAGGTTCGACATCAAGACTGGGAGCCTTCTACTGACAGCTGGGACAGATTTTCTAAAGCTATGGATTCACAGAAAACTATCTTGACTCCCTTCAACTATTTTGAATGGAAAGCAGAGATGGAGATCTTGTTGAGAGAAAAATGACTCTACAGGGTGACTATGGCTACATAAGCAGAGCCCAATGCTGCTGCAGAGAAGATCAAATGGCACAATCGGAGAGATGAGGCCTATGGCCTCCTATGTCTCAGTATTTCCTGAGACCTCCTTTTCCATCTCGATGGATTAAATTCACTGGATCAAGTATGGGAGAATATTTCTGATCTTTTTGGAAATACAGATGAGATGAGGGGACATCAGATCGAAAATGAGCTGATTTCTCTGAGTCCTAGTAGCTTTGAATCCCTCCAGCTATATTTCTCCAAGTTCAAAGCACTAGTTTTGCAGCTAAAGCAGTGTGGTATCGAAAAGAAAGATGATCAACTCGTATTGGCCATCCTCTCGAAGCTAGGACCTAACTACTTAGTCTTTGTTTCGACCTTCTATGCCACAAAACTCACAGCTCGAACCTGGAAGATGCCTAGCCTTGCAGATTTCATGGAATCTCTCACACAAGAACAAGACAAGCTGGTGATGATGGGCACCATCAAACCATCCAAAGATCAAGATTTGATTACTGGAGATTCGAGGGTGGATTCAAAAAGCAAAAAGAAAGCTAAGCAAAAGAGAGACAAGAAACAGTCTCCAGAGGATCAACAAGGTCCCAAGAAAAATACCCAGAAGAAGAAAAAAAAAGGTGAAATGAACAAGTGCTCATACTGTTCGAAGGGCAATCACACTAAAAGCTCTTGTATGAAAAGGCAGATTGATATGCTGACCCAAATCTTGGAGAAGAATGGCATCTCCCTTCCATAAAGCTCAAAGAAGAGAGAAGGAGGATCAAGTTCAGATGACAGAGAGAGAGTTCATGCATTGGTTGCTGGCACATCAAGCTCACCTAGTTTTATCATTGATTCTGGAGCTTCAAGACACATGGTTTCGACTAAGGAGGCCTTCTCCTCACTAGATATGTCGAAAGGACCATCTATTATACTGGGAGATGACTCTCTCACTAAAAGTAAAGGCAAAGGAAGGATAGATCTTGATCATGGTCAGTTCAACAATGTGCTATATGTCCCCGGTCTTGCCTCCAACCTTCTGTCAGTGTACCAGATGACCCACACTGGGTCTCTTAAGAAAGTCATATTCTCCCCCGATGAATTTGAGATCACAGAAATCTCAAGTGGTAGAGTCATTGCAAAAGGAGTTGCAAATCATGCTCAAAAGGTATACATGTTCTCACACTTCCTACCTTACTCAAACCCCTCTGCTCTTCTTATCCATGCTAATGAAGCTAGCAAGCTATGGCATGAAAGATTTGGCCATCTAAATTACAAGTATCTGTCTGATCTTAGTGAGAAAGAAATGGTCATAGGGCTGCCCAAGATAAAATTTTCCAAAGGAGTCTGCCAAGGTTGTATCCTAGGAAAACACCCAGAGCACAAATTTGAGAAAGCTAGTCATGAGAGAACCTCTGCACCCCTCGAGCTGATTCACAGTGATATTGCTGGCCCATTCCCTCATATGTCCATGAGTCAGGCCAAATATGCATTGACCTTTATTGATGATTTTTCGAGGTATTGTTGGGTTCACTTCATGAAACACAAGTCTGAATTTTTTGGCCTATTCAAAGTCTTTAAGGCTTTGGTTGAAAACCAGTGTGGAAGGAAACTCAAGGTCCTCAGATCTGAAAATGGTGGTGAGTATGTCAAGTCTGAGTTTATTAACTATTGTGTAGATGCAGGTATTCAGATGCAGAATTCTATCCCTTACACACCACGGCAAAATGGTGTTGTTGAGAGGAAGAACAGATCACTGAAGGAGATGTCAACATGCATGATGGAGGGCAAAACTTTGCCACCAAAGTACTGGGCCGAAGCTATCAATTGTGCAGCCTATATCCAGAATAGGGTGCCTCACAAAAAACTTGATGGCATGACTCCCTTCGAAGCATGGAGTGGGCACAAGCCAGATGTGACCCATTTCAGGATTTTTGGCTCAAAGGCTTGGGCTAGGATTCCAATAGAGAAGAGGAAGGCTTTGCAGCCCCAAAGCCAAGAGTGTATTTTTGTTGGATACTCTAAATATTCAAAAGGGTACAAGTTGATAAATTTGAGCACAAATAAAGCCTTCATTGAAAGGTGTGTTTAGTTTGAAGAAGAACCCCTTGCAGAAGTGGAAGTTGGTGAAGCCTCTTCACCACCTGAACCTCAAGAAGTAAGTAAAGAGTTTGTTGAACATGCTGATTCTGATTTTTCTGATGGAGATGAGTTTATTGTAGACCCAAACAGCCCCACAAGGCCTAAATGGGCAGCCAAGACACTACATGCAGCAGGTGAGCTAGCTGGGGATCCTAATGACCCAAGGAGGACTAGATCTCAATTTGAGAGTGGTATGTGCATGAAGGATCCTATGTTTGCTGAAAAATGCTATTTGATGGTGGAGTCTAATCCTCAAACATATGAAGAAGCAGTAGGAGATCCAAGATGGAAAGCTGCCATGAAGGAGGAGTTCAGCTCACTCCAGAAGAGCAACACATGGGAGCTAGTGGATCTTCCTCCAGGAAGAAAGTTAG